>OX578281.1:45300867-45485867 GCA_951217055.1 Gerris lacustris
CGGGGAATCGAACCCGCGGCCTCTCTCCATCAGCGTTTAAAACTATTTTATCAGATATTTTTTCCAGGAAAATGGCTTACGAGTATATCGTTAGATTTGTTTTTTTTTTGGGAGGTGAGGGGGGGGGGGGGGGGGGGGAGAAGCGCCCTAAATTTGGAGCTGAAATTCAGTTCTCGATATTGCCTAGGCCTAGAGGTATGCTTTTTCTGAGCATGCAGGCATCATTTTGTTAAAATCAGAAGTTTAGGCTCCACGCTTCTGCTTAGACAACGCAGACGACGGACAGACATTTTTTAAAAACCACTTTTTTGGACTCAGGGACGTCAAAACGTGTAAATCCATCAAAATCGAATTTTCGCGTCATCACAATACTTTCTAATTATATGATAAAGTAAAGAATTAATTGTTGAAACTATTACCGACTCAATTAAATTGAACAATTGTAAAAAAAAAAGAGTAATAATGTCATTCATAAAGTAAAAAAATTACTTCACCATAATTTAACTATTTAACTGACATCTAATATTGTTAACTGTGTGAGATGGCTTTTAATTCTGCAATACTTTGACTGATTGTTGGCAAAGTCGTGGAAGAGAAAGTATTCTAAATATCACCGGAAATAAAATAAGCGAGTTGTTGTCACGCTTCCGGTTTACTTAGTGAGAAAAATATTATTCTTGAACAAAGTGGAATGGACAGGTCGACACCTTATTGAGTAGGCTGGAATCTGCTCATGTAATAATCCGATACAATTTACACAATATACTTGCTTTCTCATTTTCAGCTACCGGTTTAATTATATTTATACATGTTATAAAAATGTTTGTATAATATGTAATGTATACACTTTATGTAAAACAAGTAATCTATAACAGTAAAAAGTATTCGTAACCAGTTAGATATTCATAACTCATAATATTTATACTTCGTAACGGAGGATCTATTTTTCTTGATGCTATTATGTGCGTATTTTGCTTTATTATAAATTCGGATTAGGTTTTTTTTAAATATTTTCAAAAAAATGTTTTTTACATTCCTCTATATCACTGTAATAGAACATTGCAGGAATAAAGGATAGTTCACATTAAACATCCATCTATAAGTAGAACAAGTTCCACTCTCCTCCCTCGAAGTCGAACCGAAATCATTATAGTTATTTATTACTGTTTGTAAATAGTCGGGTGTTTCCGAGTTGTGTCCCAATACCCAGAAGATATCCAAATTGCGTCCGCACTTTTTTAATCCCATTTCCGAATTGGGTCCGCACTCTGGGACTTAGATATACGGATTGCGCCCAGGAGATGTATTTTTTTTTTTTTCCAGGTAAACAAAAATATTTTAACCTTAAAGTTTAAAGATAAAGTTTGAATAAAAACACCTAAATATATGGGAAAAAGTTACTTTTTATTTAATATAAAATTAAATTTTTTGAGGTATCATTTTAGTGATACACATTTTACGTACTGCAACCTAGATAGTTTGCCTTGTATCATTTTTTGAAGAACGAAAGCCTCTTTCTGTTCTGATTTGCTTCTTCTTACATTAGCACTATTAATTTTTAAGTAATTATTGTTTTGTACTTCATTAAGAGGTTCTATTAATTGGTAACTATTTGGGTGTGAATGTTAGCACATGCAATTTAATTTAGAGTGAAAACTTTCACATGCGTTTGTAGTACGTGTTACAAAGCTGGAAAATTCTGCCCATAAAACTGGGGGACATTTAGCATCATCTTTTTAAATATATTATTTTTTCACTTTTCATAGTTTATGAAGAGAAAGTATTGTGATAGCGCAAAAATTCGATTTTGCTGTTTTGATGGATTTACACGTTTTGAGGTATTTTTTGAAACTGCCAAAATAGTTTTGATTTTATACATTAAATAGAGTATCAATTTAGCAATATTTAAAGAGCGCTGACGGTTGAAATTAATCTGGGGCTCTCTGCGGGCTACTTTTGACAAACCATCCAAATTTTATAAAAATCAGAAGAGTTCTTTTGAAGATATAAGTGTAAATAAAACAAATAGGCGCAGAAGGTTGAAACTTATATAGGGCCAACAATGGCCTTTACTAATAAGCTGGCTAATTATGACCTACCATCCAAATTTCATTTAAATCGGACGAGTAGTTTTTAAGATATGTTGGTTCGCAAAAATTGAGCGACCGACTGACAGACAGACACGGAACCAAAAATGCTCCCTGATATCTGAAACGGATTTCTGTCTTGGAATTTTCGAAATCGGAGACATAAAAAATTTCCTCCTCAGAACGATCACATAGCTTTCTTTACCTTCGGTAAGCTCGGAAACAATAAAGTATAAATATAAGTATAAAATGCCTCCTACCTAAAAACATTTAATAACTTAATATTTTCGTTTTTACTTTACTTATTAAAACTAAAAGTCGGAATATGCGTTGTTTCTTTATTGCAACGAAATTACCAATATTAATTTTCAATGGAGACGTCGAAAATAAGTATTGGTAATTTCGTTTTAATAAAAAACAACGCATATTCCGCTAATTCATCGACATCGGGATTTCAAGTCCAAAACCGGGATAATCCCGGAAAACAGGGACGCCTAGCAACCCTACCTGTTGTTCTTCATTCATGTTCCAACTTGAGCGTTGAAGCCTGTTTTGGTTAGATGTAGAAACCATCTCTCCACTATAGTTTCATTAAAAGAGAACCTGCTTTTAATCACAACCTGTCAAATAGGTTAATTCCTGATATTTATACATAAATATCAGGATGTAAAATAAATAAAACCGTCGGATTTTCTTTTCAGTTCTTAGTTACTGAAATGATTATTTTTGAAAATGACAAAGGGCAAGATGTAATTTCCTCACAGATTTGTTGTTTGTTTTTCATCTTTGTCCTTTATCTGTCGAGATTCTTCAGTGGCGCAATAGTTGTGTTTCGTTGAAACATCCTGATAAAGGGCTTATGCGAGAAGCATCTTTGTTTGGTAAGTCCTCTTCTTCTTCTTAAAGTGAGAATATTGACATGTAGTCAATATTACTGACCAGCTTACAGATTGACAGTGTATACTTATTTACTGACAGGCTTTACTTTGAGTTTTAAATTGTTGTATGTAAAGTAAAGGTTCTTCAATTTCTTTTTACACTATGGCCTTGTATGTTTCGGTAAATTGAATTACATATTATATAAGTTAACTTCTTTCTGTATTTGTATTCGAAGCCTTATTTGCAAATTAATATTGTTCGAATGTTATTTATATCGTTTTAGATATATTATCGGTAAAAAATATTAATAGGTTTATTAATAATAATCTGTTCCATGGCCTCGTTAGCGAAGCGTGTTTATTTACCATGATAATATTTATTTGACTTATTGATTGAACCATATTTAGTATAGCCGCTGTTGATATTAAATAAAAGAAAGGATTTAAAGGTTGTTTTAAGTAATAAGGGGTGTAATAATGATATTACGGTACGAGTTCGTATCCGTATGGCCCAGATATGTGATGGAGTTGCGGTGTGCCTAGGTTAGGCCGCAGTCTCTGCGTGTCTACGTAATCCCAGATGACCTGTTTATTTTAGAAGTCCGGGTACCTGAAATCAGCCTGAGGCGAGGTCACTTACAAGTCTGTATACTTTGTAGCTGCAGCTAAGGCCCCCCGTCTATAAATAGGCTCAGTAAGTTCCTATCCTTGCCTGTAATCTTATTCGTTCTTACACCGACCTTTCTTTGATTTCACTTTTCATAGTGATATAATATGATTGAATTATACTTGGAACGTTTACAAACAACTCCGTTAACAAGAAATAAATATAGATAAGCAGAACTGTAATATAGTTTTAAAATCCAAACCCCCTCTTATCAAGTTTTCTTATACGAGATGAATGGCTCAATTATCTTCTTCAAGTTTGTTTTCATTTGATGCAGTAATACTTTGAAAAGTACCTCTATTAATAATGTTCAATAAGCTGAAGTTACATTCTTCTCTGAGGTCAAAATTTCAACTTTAAACTTCCTAACTGACTCACTTTGTTTCCCATCGAGGTAGAGTTTATTCCTTCTCAACTGGCCTCGACGATTAGATGACTATTCTCTTACTTGTATCGTCCTTTTTGTACCTTGCAAGCACCTTTTAGTTTGTGTAAAGGACCTAACTCAAGTAGGAGGAGTGATACTCCAGAACACATAAATAAATTGGCCAAGGGGACAGGCATTTTAACAAATAGGACGAGTTTGTTAACTAGCATAATCAGCCCAGCCGTATCAAGATGGCGGCCATATAAGTTTGTTTTAGCCTGAATTTTTATTGTCTAAACGCAATGAAAATTCTCCGAAGAGTCTAGCCCAATCCATACCTATGATATTATATTAATACATTTGGGGGGGGGGGGATATTAAAAAATATGAAAAATTCCTTAAAAACTGGTTTTTGTTCTATGTCAAAGAATAAGTATGATTTTTTTTCAGTTTGTTTCATTGATTTGTTCAAAAAATCGAGAGGAGACACGAAAAACGCAATTGTTTAATGACACACGATGCAAAGACGAATTAGTACAAAAACAAAATCCAGTATATATTTGTACTCAGGCTCCTCTTCTTTCATTGAACAACAACCCACATGATGCATTTCCCTTAAATTAAAATTTCAACCCCTTATACTTTACCTGATAATTTTTTAGGGCTTCCCTATACTTTTACTTTGATTGGGTTATTACACATAACATACCTATAAAGTCTTTAAATATTTGCGTTGGATACTTTTGAGATCAGGTGCGGTACAGACAGACGGACAGACGAACGGACGGACAAGTGCAGTAATGTAAGGGTCCTCGTTATTGGCTTAAGACCCTAAAAATTGATTATGCGTGGATTGAATTGACATCAGGTGGAAATGTGGGCCTTTAACATACTAATAGGGTATACGTTCTTTTGGAAAATTTATAAATTTACAAAACTGATGGGGGAAAATGGCACCTAAAACTGGGAAGCCAGTTATCAACGTCGGCAATGTGAGAGGTGACGTTTGTGAGTAACGGAGGGCCATCTTTAGGTTGGTGTCGTTACGCAGTTTTAATATGTATAATTTGGTACTTACAATAACCAGAAAAGTGATTTGTGATTGTAAGATTGTTTTTTAAAAGTTTTGGATCGAATTTCCTTATGGCACGTAGTGTCTGGAGCCCGGTATGAATCGAAAAAAAACGACCTCACAAAACCGACCATCACAAAACCAACCGTCACGAAATCGACCGATGACGATACCTTGAGTAACATTTAAATTATTTTACTATGCGAGAATATCTTGATTCTACCCCTCCCACTTATTTCTATACCCCCTCCTCTTTAATAAGATAATTTGCAAATATTCGAAATTTACCCCCCCCCTCCTAAATGAAAATAGGACAAAACTGTGCGTAACAACAATTACTGTACTTTTAAAGAGCTTTTTAACTATATGCATCATAAAGGGTATTCATTACTTTGACCCCATATACTACTTGCCCCCGACATTACTTGTACCCCGTGCCCCTGTGAACCAAAATTTAAATTTCGAAAATTCATGTAGACAGTGATTTTCCCCTTGCTTTGAAGGTTAAGTGTGCAAATTTTCATCGAAATCGGACTAAAACTGTAGATTTGTATTAAGAACATACACATACGTTGACTTTTATATATTTTTTGTATAAATTGTTTTAGCAAAACACCGACACCGATATAAATGAAGTGTTAAAGATCGCTAAATTTATTAAAGCGGACATAAACGTTTAAAATAGTGAAAACAACGTTTTTACCGATATCTAACGATCTAATTTAACAATTTTAATAAGTTCATACACATTGTCTAGTATCTAGAGTACAATTGAAACAGGCATCTAAAATTTCACTCTGACACTAGCAGAAGTTTTTGTGTAGGCTATTAATTGGTATTCGAAAATACCTAATTTAATAACAAACAAACTAACGAAACAAAGCTAATTGGTTTGACCTAATAATGTGAATAAAAACATAATGAGTAAAATGATCATGGTTCTTCGCATTTTTTGGAGTAATACTGACTTGTTTCACCTCCTTTTGATGATAATCATCTGTAAATTTGCTTATAAATATTATTATAAAATTGAAAAGAAAAAAATTATCGTTAACCTAAAGTACTCGTAAATTTATAAAAATATTGGTAATACAAACAATCACAACTGAATCACTATTTTGAAAACATTTCGAAATTGCTTAAGGTAATATACCTATTATATAGGTGCTTAGGTATATTACCTATTAAAACAATTAGTCATTTTAAAACCGAAGAATCATTAACAAATGTGTATCAAAACAGAAACATTACGTCACCATTTTTGGTTTTGATAACACTATTTAACCGCCCATTTATTCAAATTTATTATTGCTCAAACTTAATCATAATTTTCGAATATGAATGACGAACTATTTATCTAGCGAAGTATGTATTACGTAATTTTTTTAATTTTTTTTTTTTGATTAATGTATAATATTAATATAATCATCATTAAGGTTTGTGTTTTAGCTATTAAAATTAAGCCGAAAAATCTATTTCAACTTAAGCCACTGTTATTTTATATATATATTCATTTGACTATTAGTTTAGCATATTAAGTATTATGACTAGGTTATGGGTTGGGGAAAAAACCTTCATTTAGGTTGGAGAGAGAAGGCAAGGTTATAGAGTTATATGTAATTCTAGGGGTAGGCGCTTACTCACCTCGCCTCTATAATCAATTCATATCATTTGAGATTCCGCTGCTTTTTCGGTACTTCTACTTCCTTCCTGTCCGCTCTACTTTCAATGACAATATTATTTTACGTGACGTAATTTTCAACTGAAATTTTCATTAAAATTCCCATCGATAGTTTTGTTGTTTTTTGTTTTGTTTATTGTTTATAATATTAATTCAAATTGTAGTCGTTATAATTATAATAATCATTGACTTCCGGATTCGAGAACATGATTTTATTGATCCCTGATTTGAATTATATTATAATTATAATAATATATATTTAAGACCTTTGACTTATTCTTCAGATTCTTTGTTTGTTCAAACAACTGTTATTACAGATGAATCATATTTTTATAAATTCCAGTTGGACAGTTTTTATAATGAAAAGCGTTACTGATGATAGGTTAAAAGTAGAATTAAATAACTTTAGTAGAATATATTGTTAATTAGAATATACACCAATTAAAAATTATTAAGATTATAGTTAGGTTTGTTATGTTTTTGTTTGGGTTGTAGAATGTAGGTATTAAATGTTATATGCAATATTTAAATTCCAGTAGTAAATTTATATAAATTAATCTTAGGAGCTAATGATACATTGAAGCTCTCTTATAGAGATGGCTTGGGAGATTGGTAATGGCTTTTAATGTAGATCAATTTTTTAAAGAAGGTATTTTCATGAACATCAATCATAATTGTTATTATTCAATTTCAACAGAATTACCGGTATCAATTTTACTGATTATTTTGTCATTTTAGAATTAAAGGCTGATGATGACCTTATGATTACGGGTCGAAACGTTTCTTAATTGATATGGATTAATGTTTTAATTTTCACGCCTAAAGATCCATCTACCATATTAACATTGCAATTTTAGGGGGCCGGTGCAGCCGAGGGGTTAGCGCACTCGACTCTGAAACCGAGGTCTAAACCCATGCTGTGAGTTCGAATCCCAGCGGGGTGAGACATGTTTCACACTGATGATCTCATCGATTAGATGAGTAAAGTGGCCGGATAACTCCCGTCCTGTAATGACCTATAAGCTGTTGAACGGGACTAAAACTGCAAAGAAAAAAAAAACAGAAAAAAAAAAAACAAAAAAACATTGCAATTATAAAGGTGCTGACTTTATCGTATTCTTTAATATTTTTCGTGATATTACAAAATTATTTTATTTAATATCACCTACAAAAAGAAATAAGGATATTCATATAGGTTTTTTAAGGTTAACAATTGGACATAGGTGTCTTGAGGAACTATTTCCTTAGAGGGCAATTTATTAAACATGGTACATCATACTTTTTACCATTTACATACTTTTGCCATTTACCTATTTGTTTTGTTGGGGAAAAAACATTTTATAATTCTGTTAAAATGTCACGCAAAAATAATGTTTGCTGGAAAATTCTTGTAATGTTGAATAACTGCATACCTGTAAATATAATTTTATACTAGATACGTTATGTCTCCTGCATATATATGTATATGCTTGTGAGTGTAATATCATTAAGAAAATTTCTTGTAATGTGAAAGAATACTCTATTTAAGTTCCCAACCTCTAGTGGATTATTAATCACAACTGATATTTTCCTGGTGTTTATGGTAATCAGTGTTACTTTTTTTTGCATTATTTTCTGGAGGAAAGAATAATGTACATTTATAAGTGTCTCAGTGATTAATGGCGGTGCCGTTTCCTTTTTTTAAAAAAATGTATTGTTGTTTACATCTTATAATTTGTTTTCCGGCTAATTTATCACGTGTGAAAGCCTGAATACTGATTGCAAATGCTTTTTATTGGTTGTTGTTTTAACCTCAACAATAATATACTTATAGGTCAATTAATTTTCTTTGATGTTTTACACGCTTTGATGTTCCATGAGTGATTTGTATCCCAATTTTATTTTTTTTTAAATGACGGTCTGAAGAGTGTGAAGACGCGTGGAGCCAAACAAATTTTGATAAATTTTTCGCTAATAATTAAGTGTAACGTGTAACCACGCAACCTCCAAAAAACTAATAAATGTAAATGCTGGACCAAAATACTTATTATATGCTCTATGAGAAAATGCTTTATTACATGAGAAACTTTTGTGTGAGGTGTATCGGATTGATTTTTTTTTAAAAACGTACCTAATTAAATCTTATTTGCGTCGATAAATAGAATATTTTCTTTCCTGTGCTATATAAAGCTTCAGTTTCATAAGTAATCCAATTTGGCCTATTTTCGACTAGCAATTTTTTACTTTCTCATTTGAAGAGAAAGTATTTTTAATGGCGTGAAAATTCGATTTTGAGATTTTGATGGATTTACACGTTTAGAGTCCAAAAATATGTTTTCTATAAAAATGTCTGTCTGTCATCTGTGCAGACGCGTGAAACCTAAACTAATGGGCCGATTTCGAGAAATGAATTTTGCTCCAAATTTGGAGGTGTCACCTCTCAAAAACTCTGAAAAAGCATGAAAAAAATTATATCTCGATAACGGTTCATGCGATCCTGATTAAATAATTCTAAAATGTATTCCTCCTAATCGTGGGTTCACAGTCACAGCTGTAGAAGATCGACACGCGTATCCGTCTTTATAGATTACAATATATTCATGTTTTCTGGGGTCTTCACCGAGATTATATGAGAAAGTTAGTCTAAGGTGTCTCGGACCGATTTTTGTATTATAAGCGGTGCCACTGCCTTCCTTTCATTTTATAGATCTGTATTTCATTTTCATTCGCAGAAATGATTTGACGCTTAGTTCTGTATAGAATATGCTTTTACGATGACCAACCCCGTGATATCTGAGCGAGTAACTTGTAACTTTAAAGTTAAGCGTAAGATAGAGTGTTATCTCCAATTCGATAGTAACTCGGAACTCTCGGTATTTTAAGTAAGTAAGCTGCTGGTTAGAGAAATTTAAGGTTGCAATACTAAAAGAATGAGTCATATAGTCATATCACAGCCTATACTTGTATATTAAGGAGGAAAAAAAGTGCAAACTGTCACAACTCTTTTTCCAATGAATAATTTTACGAACACGATTTTAATATCACGATTGATATAATTGAATAATTTTAGTCTTGAGTTAATGCTTGCTTTAATCTTTCATTTCTGGAATCTTCTTAAAAGTCATTTAGTTTTCTTTGAAAATGTATATTTCCTTATTTCTTTTTTTCAATAAAAGCGTAATTTAGGTAACTATATTAATCGAGTGAAGTCGATTTAAAAAAAATCGAGTCATCACGCACTAGGGGTTCTCGTAGTTGCTTTCTCTTAACGTTCACCCCTTTATTTCTGCTCTCCATTAAATATCCCCCCTTCCAATGTCATTTTCAAGAAATGAAATAGCCAACGTCGTTTCCTCTGTAAACCAATTCTCTTTCTTAATGCCTAGATACATTAAAAAGGAATTTAGCTCTTCCAGGTTCAAAGTTTTCCGTTGTTTTCGCTTCAAACGATTAGCGTTTATAAGATTGTTATAGTTGGCCTAAAGAGACATGTGGTGAATGTTTAGAAAACGTGTTAGTGAAATGAATTATGTGTTTTCCTTTAAGTGGATTTAATGTTTTTATAAGTTAATGTAAATAAATACATTGATATAATCTGCGAGCTTGATCTCATATCAACTCTAGCACTTACTTGCATTTAAGTGCTTATATTTATTCTCAGTAGATATTTCACGTTTTTTGGGTGAAATTGGGATATGCTCATGTACTATTTTTTAAATGTTTGATGTCTTATTTTTTAATTTGTTGTGATAGTCTTAACTCAGTCTAACAATGTGTATGTAAATTTGTTTCAGGTGCGGGGGTTTTGGTAGTGTCACGGGTGTGAGAGAAGCCAGTCTAATGGGAGTTACTTAGAAAGTTGGTTTTGTCTTGACAAGAGACTTGGTTGCTGTTTATAAATTTGTATCGTGAGTTTGGCTAGGATCGAGTCTGTTATCGTCTCGTCATGCTGAACTGTACGGACGAATTGTGTCACCTCCATCACCACCATGAATCGGATCACCTACATCACTATGATCTCGATCCACAGCATCAACATCAAGGTTAGATTTTAATCAATTAATATATGCATATACACATGATATTATTATTTCTTTATTTATATCTTACCTTCGATATCAATGAATGAAGCTAACTACTTTCCTGGTTTAAGGGGTTAATACTCATATTGCCCCTATATACGTAAACTGACGTCTTGCCACATCAATTTTGTATACCTGTTATTCTGACCATTATAGAACCGGATTATTTACTGTCCCTGCTTAGGGTATAGTCAGGGACAGATGGGGGCACCGGGAAGACGGGAAATCTCCCAAGCCGATAATAGAAAAGAAAACTTAATCCGATAAATCGAGCAAAACTTTCTCATATCAATTGCTATTGCATGTGTGCGGCTCCATTAATACAATAGCACAATTTTCACTTCTTAAACAAATCTGTAAACGACGTTTCAGACAGCAATTGATATAAAGACAAAAAGTACCAAGCGTCTTTATGGTGTAATAGGTGCTCCTTCTGTATCAGTGAGGCGCCGGAGCGCCTAATAATAATTAATGGAATATCAGCGTGACAATCAGGCGGCAAAAGGTGGGCAGCTGTCAACAGACCCCTAAGCATTTTCTGGATCACTTTTGATTATTTCCTCTTCGATTTTTTTCTAGAAGTATTCTAGCGTAGCAGTTTTGTAGTTCTTTATACCTTGCCTTAGGAATCAACATGCAATTTATTTGGCGTCTACTTTATTTTATCATACATTTACCACTATTTTATTGTATATTGTAGCCTTAGCTATCGCATTATGTCATAAAATATGAAACAAATTGTAATATTTTTGCCACCATTTTACTAAAATTTGAACATTTGTTCTTATATTATAGGTGACAAAGAATAAGTTTTTAGGGAGGGGCCCCATGATTTGGGGGGGGGGGGGCTTGTGGCTTGGTATGACGCTGATTGGTATGTTTTCCCGTGCCGGAAACTACCTCAGAAAACTACCTTCTAAACATTCACCATCCGCCCTGGATATAGTTTTAAGTTAATTCCCCTAACGATTTTTGATCTCCAAATGTTTGTTAGCAACTTTTATGCCATCTATTAATGTATACACCGTAAAACTTTAACTGTCTAAGCTGCAATAGCATAATATTATTGTAAGCGTCTAGCTACTTATTAACTAAAGACTGCTGTCTATCCGAATTAGCCTTTGTCTGTTGCCTGTCTGATTTAATTCATGTAGACATATGTAATTTTAATAGAAAATTGAATAAGTACATAAAAAAAATCCCTGATTTCTTCAATCATACTAGCTGAAACCGTTTTGCATTGACAAGATTTAATTTTTATTTATCTAGAATCTAGAGAAAAATATTTAGTTATATACTCTTGTTTGACAATAGGCCTTATGACGTGTCAATAAGGCAACGAGGCTAGATAAATAAGAAAGGTATTCTGTAGAAGAAATGCTGAAGTGGCATTTCTGGATTTGTTGGTGTTTATTGGTATAGATTAACGGTTGATGACCCGTTACATCAGTATTGGTCCCGTACTGTCTTGTCCTTCACCCCGTCATCTAACTTACAACATGCTAAGCACCCTAACCTCCGTTTTCCTCAACTCATGTCTGCAATACGCCTTTTTCCCTGATTATGTAATGTATAAGCATTAAGTGTTTCAATTCTAAACCAGTTTAATTTTTTATTTACAATTGTTTTTAGTCCAGTTCTTGGTGCATTATATTATTTATTTCTTTTCTTATACCATTATGCAATCTGTTTGTATACAATATTTTATTTTTAACTTTAATACGATTTAACTCCTAAAAATACGTTAAAATATTTCAGTACACTAGTTTTTAGGTGCAAATACTTTGTTTCTTGTGAAATTAATTTCCACTTAAAAAAAAAAAAAAAATGTGAGTGTGCTAATATTTGGCTACTAAGTTGGTTGTAAGTTGGAGTAATTATTCACAGGGAATATTTTTAATGTGTATTTTGAATGTTGTATGCAAAGATTACTGCTGCAAGTTAATTATTCTAGTCAAAACTAACTTTAAAAAACCTTAATAAAATAACTAATTACATACTTGTTGATGTTCAAAACAAATAATAGAAAAACTGAAAGATGTAATGTATCTGGAATTGTAAATTCTTTTAATATATTTTTATATTAATTTATGTTACAAGTTATAACCTAAATTTCTCGGACTCGGATTATTTTTGTATTTACTTTTCTGGTACTTCTTTAGATTGTTACTCCCCTATGATTTTTAGGATATAAATGACTTTGACTAAACAACCATTATGACAAAGGGATGTTTAGTCCAATGAACTTTAGGACAAAGGAATATCACACTTCTGTTTTTATAAGGGGAGTAACAGTCTAAAGAAGAACATTCCGTACACCTTCTTTAGATTGTTACTCCCCTCTGTTTTCTTTATTAGGGGATTAACCATCTAAAGAAGCGCCACTTTTCTTTGGTTGTGGATGTTATTAAGTAAGTAAAGCAGTGTAAAAGAAGATAAATAAAAGCGAGCCCGTATGAGTAGTCATGTCATACTGACATTCGTATGAAAAACAACAAAAAAACACCCATGTAAATATTTATTATTAATATGTAAATGTCATTTCTATACTTCAAAATAAACTCCCCTTTACGGAATTTACTTTTTGAATCAATTGTTATTATTATTTTGTTTTTAAGATAGATGTGTTTGATTTTACAGAAAGTAGTATAAGTGCATTCCTAATTTGGTATTTAACAAGTAAGGTGTTTTCATGATTGGTATTGAATCCGTATTCAATACGTTTTCAATACACCAATCAATAATAATAAATAATTTCGTAACCTTCGCCTTTTATAACCAGGTTTGTTATTCTTATTTTTAGGTAGGTCAATTAGGGTAATTGACCTACCTAAAAATAAGAATTAAATAAATAAGGACATCTTATACCTACTTACGACAGGTTTGTTATGTTTGCTTTTAAAAACAAACTAAAAATGACAATGTTTTTGGTTGTGTGTTGTGTGGAGTGAGATGTTTTAACAGATTTGACTAGTTTCTCTAGAAAACCGTTATGAGCGCTCACACTGACACTATGCGCTTGTCAGGTTCGGGTTCAGGTGTTTCCATGAAACTCGATCCAGATACGATTCCAGAATTTAGTGTATCGGATCTGGATCTAAATCGCATTCAATCTGTATTGAATCTAGGCTTCCATGGACAATTTGGATGCAAAAACTGTGTTCAATCCGTATTGACACATCATGGAAACGTATAGTAACTCTATGTTTAATATTAGAATCTATGTAGGGAAAATAGAGTCAAGAATCCTTGTTCTAATTTTGTTCAGTGTATTATATATGTTTGAGTGATAGTTTAAAGACAATATTAGCCAAATCTCTCCAAGTACTCACGGCATTGCGTATAGAGTACATTTAAGTCATTATGACACTTTCCTTTCGCTGAGAGTGCAAGGTTTCTTTCAAGCTCCTCTCACAGAAGCTTTCACTTCAGCCAAATCATAACATCTTAGTCATTTCATCTTGCAATCATTCAAACATTTCCCATTTATTTTACTCTTGTCTTTAATTTTAGGAGTTCATTTGTTTAGTCTGCAAATTCTGTCACATTAACATCACTTTATCTTGTCCTGACAGAGTGATTAGATCTAGATAATTAGTAGTTGGCACTTAAACGTAATTTCAATTGCATAACCGTATTTACCTTGGGCATCAGTCGTTAGTTTCTTTAAATGTTATTTGCATGTCCCTATCTTAACATAATCAGAATGGAAAGTTATTTCGTGATTTATTGGCAAATTGAGCTTTTTTTATGTCCAAACTAAACCTGTCAGTGTTGAAAATACTTACGTTTATTATGTAATATAAATTAATTATTATTGTAGTGTAGAAGTTATTTTCAGGCAATATGTTTCTCTAATTATAATTAGTAACTGACTTAATTTTTCATATATATATATATATATATATATATATATATATATATATATATATATATATATATATATATATAATAAGAAGTTAAGGCTGCACGGGAACGGGGGTCGACACACGCGCCATAAAATCACGCCTCTAATATTAAACCTAGAGACTTGAAAATTTGTATACGGATAGTTTGGGAAAAGCCACAGGGTTGTTAGTTTCTATTTTTTTCTTATCGCTTTTAGTTTTATTGATAAAAAATAAAATGTAAGAGAAAAAAAAAATAAAATAAAAATTTCAAAATTTTAAAAACAGGCGGAAATTTATATTTGTACTAAGAGTAATTGTGTAAATTTTGGTTAAAAAATATTAAGCTGGTGAGGCGTAATCTTATGGGAACTTTTTTTATATTTACTATCTGGAATGTGCTGACCCTAGCGGATTTTTAAAAAAATACAATTTATTAAATTCTGATTTGTTGATTCTCCAATTTAAGCCACACCCACCGTTGTTTTTCACCCTTTTATTATGACAAATGAAATAAAAACAATTTCAAATATTCTTAAAACGAAAAAAGAAAAAATCGAAATAAAAGAAAAATTATTATTTTTAAATATATTTTGATAGAGATTTAAAGAAGATAGTAAATAATCTTGTAAAAACTAAAATTAAATAATAAAAAAAACCGCGATGAGAGGAGGGATTAAATACTAGTTAATAAAAAAAGTTTGAGAAGGAAAATTTTATTTTTTTGGATTAATTTTGGTCAGCGCCCAATGCTAAAAATTAAGCCACCTTTTTTAAAAAATAACACAATTGTATCTTGTTATGTGCCTCACCAGTCAGCATGAAAATGATCCAAGGAAAGGAGTATCGCTATAGTAAGGCAATTGATTCCTTTCTGATCCTACTATACCTACCCACTAATCAAGAATTGAAGTACAACTTAAAAAAATTTTAGTTTGATTAATAAGTTATATTTAATAGTCACATAATGTTTGCTTCCGAGTTTAACGAGGAGTTCTGAAGGGAACGAAAGCATCGTCAACATTCTGGGGAACGAATTTTTGTATGTCTCCGAAAAACATCTTGAACTCGTTTCCGTCTAGAAATCCATTTCAGACTACAAAGAACAAATTTTCATATCAGTTTATCGTTGTAATACATTTTTTGCGAACCTCCATATCTTAAAAAACTAAAGCAACCCACATAGATGATTCCATATTAAGTTCAACCTTCTGCCATCTGATCACATTTAATATATCGCGATCTGTTTTATTTGTCCCTTTTGTATTTCATTCATTGAATTTTGTGGGTCGTTTAAGGGTTGTGAAAAAAATTTCGTCTTTATACTATCATCGTCAACAATTGGCTATTTTTCGCCCCTCTCCGAGGCATAGACGTGCCTGAAAACATCATTTCTACATTTTTATGGTTGTTTGGTAACGTTAAAACTATTACATATACATTACATAAATAGAATAAAATGCACATTGTAGCTCGAAAACATAATTAAAAAGAACATTATAAAACTAAACGGAATAAAAACATACCGGGTTTACGACATTGTCATACACATACAATTTGTTACATAAAAAGTTTAGGGTTGGATTCTCTTAGCTAGTTAGATTCAAAACATTTTTTTCTGTGTTATTATTGTTAATTTTTACTAGTCTTATATTATTTTTTGTTATTATTAAATATTGTTAATGGTAAAGCAGTATGGAAGATAGTTTTGAAAAGTTTTCAGTTTTTACGAATCTAACTAGCTAGAGAATCCGGCCCTAAACTTTTTATGTAACAAATTGTATAACAACGTCGTAAACCCGGTATGTTTTTATTCCGTTAAGTTTTATAATGTTCTTTTTAATTATGTTTTCGAGCTACAATATGCATTTTATTCTATTTATGTAATGTATATGTAATAGTTTTAACGTTACCAAACAACCATAAAAATGTAGAAATGATGTTTTCAGGCACGTCTATGCCTCGGAGAGGGGCGAAATATAGCCAATTGTTGACGATGATAGTATAAAGACGAAATTTTTTTCACAACCCTTAAACGACCCACAAAATTCAACGAATTTAATAATATTGATTAAAAATAACAGGACCCTATTGGGAATCAATAATGATCCATGAAAATAAAATTTTAATTCCTAATGCGATCACATTATTTAATACTAGGTGACCATTCATCAAATATAAGATGCAAATATGCTATTTGCCCCACTAATTGCCAGACTTTTTCAACCTATGGTCCAATAAGCTAAGAAAAATTTGCGGAACTAAAATAGAAAAAAATTATTTTTGGCCTATATATAATTATTGATGCTTATAAATAAAAATTTCAATTGACCTCAAAGTGGCTTATTTTCATGGTAAATAGGTCTGATATGTCGGTTTTAAAATAATTAGGTTTACCAAAAAAAAAAAAAAAGCACATACAATTGTCTACAACAAAAGGTTCTTATAACTTTCGATAACTCTAAAGATTTTAGAGGTACTTTCAGTTAAAATCGTGGTTTTACCAAGGCCAGGTAGGGGTACACTTTATATGTATCACCTACCTTATGGATTTAAAAAAATGAGTTTATTTTCTGTTTTTGCTACTGTAAAATGCAACTTATAAAAAAATGGTTTTAAAAATATAAAGTAAAGCTGAGACAATATCCTACTAGATTACGTATGTCTGAACCAGTTTGTACGAATTGTAATCATTATTATCAATACAAAGTTAATTGGACGTATTTTTAAATTAATTACAGCAACTATAATTTCAATAGAAACAGATAATGATAATGAAAAAATTAAATAATACACATGGTTTTAGTCGTTCAGTTCAATCTAGCCACACATATCAAATAATATTTGATAAGTCAAGCATATAATATGAATATGAAGAGGGTATAGTTATCACGTGTGCAGGTTTTCTTGCCAGGTCTAATTTTTTCCCCCGTAACAACTACTACCGTAACAACTATCTGCCCTTTTTGGATTCCCAGTAAATCAGATCAAGTTGCTATTCATATTTTTTCTATGGCCCAGCAGACCTAACATTTTATATTATTAGAAATAGCAGAAATATATATAGTTTTAGGGGGGAAACCCAAAATCTTGATGTTTTTTGACAAAATGGCGTAAAAAATTAAACAATTTCCACAATTCTTGTATATTTTTGTAATCCACTCTTCAATACCTACCCACTCAAAGTAAAAATAAATAAATAAATAAATTCGTGACATCAATTTGCCGCCATTTGGGATTTGAACAGCTGATAATTTTGAGTTCGCTATATTTTTGTATATTTCCTGTGTGCGAGTCAAAACGATCTTTAATACTGGAAATTGCCATGTTTTTCCCTCTTTTGACTTGTTTGATTCAAAAGTTACTGGAACCATTCAGATTGACAGACGCAGACAGACACAGGAACGAAACTATAAGCGTTTCTATTAATGGTTTTACCAACGAAACCCTAAAAATATATTCAAAGCAAAATATTTGTTTTATCCAATTTATATAATATAAGCTGCCATAAAATGTTGCTATCAATATCTTAGGAACTGGCTAGTTAATATACAGGAAAATCCACTTTAATGTATATTAGTTAGTACCTGGTAGATTTATATACTACAAGAGCTTAAGCCAAAAATTGGTTTAAAAAATATATAGCAGACAGCAGACGAGCAATTTATAAGCTTTTTAGCTGGATGATTAATAAAGAGTAGAATTACATTTTCACCTTAATCAAAACAGTAGCGCAATGCTTTTAAAATCCTTGCTATTTGCTCATTTCAACTGAGATATTTTTGCAACAATAGCGTCAACAGGACCCAAGGCTTGTTTTTAATATTAATTAAAACAATATTTTTTAAAGTTGTATGGGGTGATTATTAGTTTAAAACCAAATGTATGAGGGGGTGTCGTTATATCATTCGAAAATAAAATTATCTACTTTACTTAATGGTCTAGTTGTTGCAGCAAAAAATATTTATATTATTAAATTTAAATATATATATATATATATATTAAAATTCATATTTATATCAATATCTTATTTATTAAAATCTCAATTTTTCAATATTTCCATAAAGTGACATATATTAAAGAAATTAATATTTATACATTTCTGTTTTTTTATTTATTTTTAAAATAATGCAATGGCCGACGTTATGTCAAAATAATGGGAGGGGTAATGTGGGCGGTTCCTTTTCCTCCCAAAATAAACAAGGGGTTGAAAAAACTTGTGAAAAGCAGCGCTATCTCTGGAGAGAAGGTCTCAACACAACTCACTCCCGTGGGCTCTTAAGATAATAAGAAGTTAAGTTAATAAGAAGTTAATAAGAAGTTAAGTTAAGATAATAAGAAAGTTTCGAGGTTTTTTTTCAAAAAAATTATAAGGGTTACGACCTAAGACAATATCATTATTGTGTATTTCCGAATTAAATTATCAGATAAATTAGAAATTGTTTCTTGTATCATTCAATTCTGGAGTAGTTGAGTCTAAAGGAATTAAGAAGCTCACTTTTGAAATATTTCGACCCCTCCTTGGGTCATTTTCAAGCTGATTGACTAGAAGTTATCTTTCATTATACTGGTTATATTCTTGAAATATTTTGTTAGGATGTCATTTCTTCTAAAGTCAGGTAATGGTGATTTCACTTGTGATACATATGTACTTTTTAGTTTTTAGTATATTTAATTTGCTATAAATATATTTTAAACATTTATTTTTTCCCTTCTGTTATCATTACAAACTTTTGTACTTGACTTTATCACTACCTACTGATTATTAATGATAAATAATAATGGTAATATCGAAGTGAGCTTTTTAATTCCTTAATCTACCCAACTACTCCAGAATTGAAATTCTCAGTTTAATTATATCATTATGAACATACACTTTCAAACAACTCTATTTCAAGTGTACAATTTGCCATTTTTGAGATAAAGTTTGTTTTATTTTTTAAGAACTTAATTATTTACGTGTTTTCATCGAAGAGGTAAGCCCTCTAAAGTCTTAGTATTAAAAAAACAACTTGAAAATATTGTGATGTCTTCAAAAATTTGCTTAAATCTTATAGCTTGTTGATTATTTTATCAAGCTTGAGTAAATTGCAAAGGCAATATGTTTATTTATTGCTAAACAGTTGAAAGACGTGGGTATTGGAAAACAATTAATGATTTTATTTTGAAATTAATCCTTGACCAGCATTTTAATATTTCGGCCAAGATGTTCCCTGGGTCTAGGTTAGGAGCTTTCCCTCTACTGTATAAAGTTATTTAAGACTTTAATAATATATGTGATGTGAGTAGTGAATAAGCCTTGCTTAGTTTATAAGCTCAAGGACCTAACTTGAACTCTTCTAGCATTCAGCCAGGACAACACACTTAATCACTGAAGCTCACTCACCTGAATCAAACTGTTATGCCCCTCTATAACTTAGCCATCAACTTAGCCGCCAACTTAGGATAATAGTATAGCCATCAACTTAGACCAAAATTTGTATAATACTTAACATACATTTTTTAAAATGATTTCTGAAGGTTCTAAATAAGGAGAAATTTGTTAAATAATTAGGACTTTTTAAGTTAAAAACTATTTATACTTTTGTGCATTTTATTTTTACATAATTATTTTAAGTTTGTTTGTTACTTTATGAATGCTAATTTTGATGTAGCTGAAAGCGTTGGTTGATGTAGACCTAGAAACTTCTAAATTATTAATTTATCGCTACAATTTTCCTATATTTCACACATCAAATTATGTAATTCCCACATCTCCAGCCCCTTTAAGCTCAATATATATTTTATATTATTCTAGTAGATAATTTCCTTTAATTCTCCTTATTTGTTTTATTTTTTTCAATTTATGTATATATTATTTTGCTTCCGAGCTTACCGAAGGTAACGGAAGCTATGTGAAACATTTTTAGGTCTCCGATTTCAAAAATTTCAAGACAGAAATACGTTTCAGACATCAGGGAACATTTTTGGTTCCGTGTCTGTCTGTCGGTCTGTCGTTCAATTTTAGCGAACCAACATATCTTAAAAACTACACGTTCAATTTTAATGAAATTTGGGTGGTTGGTCATAATTAGCCCATTGTTGGTCCCATATAAGTTTCAACCTTCTGCGCCCATTTGCTTCTCTTCCACATGCGCACAAACATACATTTATTTACACCTATAGCTTCAAAAGTACTTATCTGATTTGAATGAAACTTTTATAGTTTATCGAAAGTAACCCGCAGATAGCCCCAGATTAATTTGAACCGTCTACGCTCTTTAACTTTTGCTAAATTGATACTTTAATTCGTGTAAAAAATCTAAACAATTTTGACAGATTAAAAAAAAACGGGGGAAACAATTAAACCAATTTGACAATAATAACTTGTAAAGGCATACAATCAATAAAGTACGTGGATATAGGATGCGAGGAAGCTAAGTGCCACACCAATTGGCAGTCTATTTTATTTAGTGTATATACTAGCTGGTCCCGTGGCCGCCGCTTGCGGCGGCC
This sequence comes from Gerris lacustris, assembly GCA_951217055.1. Lineage (NCBI taxonomy): Eukaryota > Metazoa > Arthropoda > Insecta > Hemiptera > Gerridae > Gerris > Gerris lacustris. The sequence goes on from OX578281.1 coordinate 45,322,063, forward strand.
AGCGGAACTCAGCCAGCTGTTGGCGCCGGTATAGTGTTGGCGCACGTATAGTGTTGGCGCCGGTATAGTGTTGGCGCCAGTATAGTGTTGGTGCTGGTATAGTGTTGGCGCGCGCATAGTGTTGGCGCCGGTATAGGGTTGGCCCGTATAAAATTCGTGAAAATCGAAAGTCGCCCGATCGGGTCGACATATATATCATTTTAAAGGTTTTGGCAAGGCGATCAAGAAAAACTATAGTTTTACCCTTATATAGCCATTTGGGGAAATTTTAGAGGCAGAAAACGGCTGAAAATTGGGTTTCTAGTGCGTAATTTAATTTCAATCTCTCGTAGTGGGCGTACTATAAGTCCGACCGCCTCGTGTCATATATGGGCTTAAAGGACTATTTGAGGGCTACAAAAAAGGCCAAAAGAGTTTTTCTCCACGGGATAAAGGAAAGACGATAAGCCACTTTGAAGAGCGGAAAAAGGTGGATTTATTAATTTTACACTGAACCCCAGATTATTAAACTTTTTTTCCCCCAAAATGTTTTTGTCTTAAAACCTTAATTTTTTGCATAGCGTCATTTATTACGGCTTTCTACATGACAAAATATTAAGAACCCCGTAAAGGCGTCCAAACGAATTTTATGGGCATATAAAAATTTCAAAATTATAGGGGGGGGGCCGGGAAATTTTTTTTTCGGGAAAATTCTTTCATAATCCTTTTTGCGGTGTCAAACAGCGGCTGTATACCGAATTTGGTGAAAATCGGACCACTATGCAAAATTTGGTCAAACTTGCCCAGATTTTCCAGTTCTCGATTACGGGGAAATTTTTGGTCGACGACCCCATACGTGATATACATGGTTGGAAAGGTCTTTTTTTTCATTGGGATTTCCTGTGAACTTTTTTCTTCACGACCAATATTTTCCGAGATAATGGCGATCAAAGATTTAACGTTTTTGGCGGGAATATATTTTATTATATATTATGAATGTATACATTGGAAAAATATTGGAGTATCCATTGAGAGGAAGATTGTTACGCGCACAAATTATTGTTTGTAATTTTACCTGATTTTCCCAATTTATATATTTTATTATATATTATAAAAGTACATTGGAAAAATATTGGAGTATCCATTGAGAGGAAGATTGTTATGTGCTCAAATTATTGTTTGTAATTTTACCTGATTTTCCCAATTTAACTTTATTTAATTCCTAAAACGTTGTTTTAATTTTGTTAAATTCTGTCTTTTACCAGGTCTGCATAGAAGTGTACACCTTAACTAATGACATAATTACGATATAATGTAGAAAAAAAAATTGTTTAGTTAGACTCATAATACCTCGAGAAAAAACAAACTAATCAATTTCAGGTTTAACTTAGGACTTAACAAAGGAGAGCTGTTCTTTTTAGTTTGAATGAATGAATGCCATTTATTGTTTAGCAGTGTATTATTTACATTAATTGTTCAATTTTCTAATTTTATTATTTCCACTTTAAACAAATTAGCTATAAGCTGTGTTAGTTATTTTTTTTTAGTTTACTCATGACTAAAAATACTCTGCCAATTAATGTGGCACATAGCTTCCTCGCAAAGAAAAGACCAAATTTAGAAAAATACCTCGATAAACATAATCAAAAAGTTGGCACTGTTCCAGTAAATATTTAATAAAGTTGAAGAAATTTAAACATTTGTTGGAGAAAAAAAGCCTCCAACAAGCACCAAAAGTTAGCGCACATATAATTAATTTAATAAACAAATATAAAACAACAACCAAATCGTAGGAACCGCTGTATAAACAGTTTTTTTCTTTTACCCCCCTCAAAACTAAAAATAACACAAAATAGAATATAACAAAAATTAATCTACTATGCAAGAGCTTTTATACGATATACATCATATTATAAAAGATTAACTTTAACATTTGTACCCCTGTACTCTGAGGTACCAAAGTAAAATTTTTAAAAAACAAACAATTCAAAGGGGCATTCATTTAACTAATAAATACATATAAATAAAAAACCTAATATCAAAAAAGGATTTAAACCCTTTAACCTTCAACAAAATTATAAATCGGTACAAAAGTATACGTACAACATTTTTAAAAAATCAACAAATAAAATAGCTTTAATGTACATATTAAGGCCTTTAAAATGATATACGACACAATATTAAAAACAAAAAAAAGTGGTCACGTGACACGGCGCACGGGAAAAAGTTTACTCTCATGTTCTCAGGAAATAAGATGAACTAATGAAATAAAATATACTCAATTTAAAGAGCATTAGTGTGAGATTCAATCGCCGCAATCAGAAATAAAATCGGCCAACTATTATAGAAAATATGGTCATTCAAAGACAAAAATGGAAAAAAATAAAACCAAAAAATAACAAAATTATCACCATCTAGGGTACAACCGACGATGATACGACAAAAACTCATAGGACTAAAGTTGTAGATCTTTTAAAACAGTCACCACTTGTGCTATCCATTTTCTAATACGACTTACCGTTTAGCCGCAATAAGCCCCCAAACCAGCTTAAAAATCAAGTCACCCATTTTTATTTTTTTAAGGGTGGAAGGAGGGGGGAAAGTGAACTTTGTATAATTATTTTGGTACACAATATGGACGTTGCGCGTCGAATGGCGCAAACCACAAGTCTCTAGCTCTTCTGGAAGTGGGTAAACATTAATGTCAGTCAGTGAGTCAGTCAGTGAAATTAGGCAAGTGCAATCTGCAGGCTACTTTCGACAAACCATAAAAATTTCATAAAAATCAGATGATTACTCTTAAAGATATGGCTGTAAATAAATGTATGTTTGTGAGCATGTGGATGACAAACAAATAAGCGCTGAAGGTTGAAACTTATATGGGACCAACAATGGGCTAATTATGACCTACCATCCAAATTTCATTAAAGTTGGACGTGTAGTTTTTAAGATATGGTGGTTCGCAAAAATTGAACGACAGACCGACAGACCGACAGACCGACAGACAGACACGGAACCAAAAATGTTCCCTGATGTCTGAAACGGATTTCTGTCTTGGAATTTTTGAAATCGGAGACCTAAAATTATTTCGTTCTTCAGAACGATCACATAGCTTCCGTTACCTTCGGTAAGCTCGGAAGCAAAATAGTGTGTAAATTTCAACAGTGTTTGGTTTTGTTATTTGTTTTTGAACCCGAAAAGTACTAGGATTTTTAAAATTAGAAACCTTTTGTTTTGTAATATCTTAGAAAATCAGTTTTTTATTAAGAAAATTGTTTATTGTTAGTATATAGTCTTTTACTTATTATTATTTATATTCTCGGAGTAAACTTTCTAATATTAAAATCTTAAAATTTACTAATGGGGAATTGGATTTTACAACAAGGAAAACATTTTTAGTTAGTATATTAATTTAAATCATATATACATAACTAAAAATATTTTCCCCGTTGTAAAATCCTATTCCCCTATTAGTTAAGAATTTTAAGGTTTAAATATTAGAAAGCTTATTCCGAGAACTAACTAAACTATTAATTATTTAAGTGGCTCAGTCTAAACTTAATTGATAAGTTTTATAATCTAAATTAGTGTGATTAGCTTATCATTCTTTGTTTCGTCTGCCTGAGTTCTAGCTAGCGTCATAAGTTTTACGACAGAACTCTCATATAATTAATTACTCTGCATTTGACGTTAGACTTTTAAATGATGCCATTTTTATTTTTTATTTTATTTAACTTTATTTTCCTATATTTTTAAATTAAAATTTATATTTACGTAATTAAAAGCAAAATTAATAGCTTTAAAATGACATTTACTAAGTAAGTAGACCAAAATATATAGCGGTTTTATCCGGGTCTAAGTCGGACTTAGATAAAATCTTGTCGGGAATTAAAATGGTACTTTCTCTCCACTACTAAAAACCAACGACCAGCGACCAGGATCGTCGACAAGTCTTTGGATTGACTATAAAATTTTTATTTTTGCTACAATTTAACTAAATATATGAAAATAAAACATATTATCTTTTCTTTTTTTGTGGTAAAAGCTTATGTAATTTTATTATTTATGAGGTTATTAACAGTCTATTGGACAGTGTTCAATAGTGAATTACATATCGATGGCTAAGAAGTGATACCTCGTAACTACCAAAATGGTGATTTTGAGGTTTTCATTATATTTGCCTTGGGAGGCTTGTCTGCAAGTACATGCAGGATCTCGTAAGAGAAAAAAAAAATCCTTCACATAGAAAATGGGCAGTCGTGACATCTCGTATCACATTCGCAAACTATTTTTTATGTGATAGCTTGGTGTATGTGTTTTGGTGAAGGTTAGTTGTGACACCTCATAACTGAGCTCCAATTCGTAATTGAGACCTCGTATGTGTTTCTGGTGTATGTGTTTTGAGTTTTGGTGGTTAGTTGTGACACCTCATAACTGAGCTGCTAATTCGTAAGAGAGACCTCATATGAGTTCACTTTATTAATGAAGTGACATAGTGAGAACTCGTAACTATATTATTTTATGAACTGTTATAATTTGACAGTTACCAATGTTTCAGAAGGGTTACATGTTTTACAAATAATTTATAAAACACGTAAAAAACTTAGTCAGTTAAACACATTTTCTTTTAAAAATAGTTTTGTTCCTCCTGTAAACCTGACATTTTGAAGATACGAGGTATCACTTCTTAGCCATCGATATGTATCTAAATATATTTTTGAGGAAATAGTCTTACTGTTTATTAATAGCGATGGATCTCTTTGAGCTAATCTTCTTTTATTGTTTCATATTATGTTATATTTAAACTTTTTCTTCACATTTTATCTGTCATATTTTCATACCATATTTAAGCCTTTCCTTCAATCTTTAGCTATCCTAAGTAGTACGCTTTTGTAAAACTGGTTCTTACTCAAAGCGAGACTTTTAAATAATTATTCATGATTTCAGAAGATTAGATTGTCAAGTAATTATGTATTTATTTATTTTTATTATAGGATAGTCAAACACAATTTATTATTACATAAGATATTTTTTATTTTTAAAAGAGCGGGAAATTTAAATATCTTGCCTGCAAACCAGATTCATTTTGAAAATAGGAAATTTAGATATGTTGCCTATAAACAGGATTGATTTTGACATAAAGGAATTGCTTTTCTTATTTGGGCTGGTCTGAAATATATGTATTTACTAATACATTTCCAATTATAAGTATACTTGTGTGAATAGACTTCTTTTGTTTGAAGTTAATAATAGTTAATATTTAAATTAGTAGACAAGATTTTTTTTTATTGACATCTACATCAGCGTTTCCCAACATTTTTGATACTGCGACCCTAAATATTTCTTCTTACCATTTTCGCGACCCTACCGTGAATGTAGTGTATTGCATATTGCATACCCTAAGGATTGCAGGGATATACATGGCCCAAGACCCTCAATTCTACTTAAATCATTACTGGATTAGGGAGGAGGGACTGTACGCTGATTTATTTACTCATCATCTTAATTCGGTTAATGGCGTTGATTGATTTATTTATTAGATTTTATCAGTTTTTGCATTATATAAAGCGCCTTCCTGAACTCATGTTGGCGGGCTGACGACCCTTTATCGGAAGTTTAAAGAAAAGAGATTGGAGCTTGTAGGATGTTATATTCGTTGCAATACCCCTTATTTTCTCGCTTTCAGTTTATCAAATTTTCACGTATTCATTTATCTTTTTCTAATAATATCATTTATTCTTATAAATTTACTGTATGGAATTTCCTGTAAGTTTTCAAACAATTAATTATCATAATTATTTTTTAACCTGTATTACACCATAAATTAATTTCTGTGGTTATAAAAATTATTAATTTTTTGCAATTTTATTTTATTTTAAGAATGACGGAATTAAGAGTGGGATAAGGAAATATGTATCCCCTCTCTAATTGACTATTGACAAATAAATTTAATTCTCGCACAGTTGGAAATAGTATAATGTTAGTACAAAATTTAATGGTTTATACTATATTTATTAACTTTTTTTCACCAGATAAATTGTTTATAATATTTGTATTGTTATGTTAGATAAATGTGTAATATTTATGAAAAAGTTTTTGTCTAATCTAAAATTAAAAAACTTTTTCAGGCTTGAAAATGTCCTAAATAAAGGACGAAATATTGCCAAAAAATCGTAGTTGGTTTTTATACCCCTGAAGACCCTAAATAGATATCTCTTAAATTGAAAATTAAAGGGGACTGCATCAAAAATGGACAATTTATATATTTGAATTCCATTGAACTTATTTATATGTCATTTAATTTATGCCTATAATTTAAATAATTTTTTCGTGACCCCAAAACATTTTGTCGCGACCATAGGGTTGGGAAACGCTGATCTACATCGTTACCGTACTCTTCCGAATGCCCACAAAGATTTTTTTAATTAACGCCTTAATCTATACCGTTCGCTTCCGATTTACGTACCAAACAAACTGACAGAATATTTATAAATAACTATTAAGAATAAATATATTTTAATCATACTATTTTCCATAATAAATAAATACATTCTTATATGTTAAAAAATAATATTACATTATGTATTTTGAGAATGTCGACATTTCATTCAGGCAAGAGCTATAGTCTGTGGTAGATTAATGGCTTTAAGTTTGCGTTGTAGATTATCTATCTCATTATAGCTCTTGGGGCGAACATTTTTGGTTCCGTATCTGTCGGTCTGTCTGACGCTCAATTTTTGCTAACCAACAAATCGTAAAAACTGCTCGTCCGATTTTAATACAATTTTGATAGTAGGCCATTAATTTGCCCATTGTTGGTCCCATATAAGTTTCAGCCGTATGCGCACATTTGTTTCTCTTTCACATTCCATTCCCACAAATATACATTTATTTACACCTATATCAAAAGTACTCATATGATTTTTATGAAATTCAGATGGTTTGTTGAAAGTAGCCTGCAGGTAGAACCAGATAAATTTCAACCGTGAACGTATTTCAAAATAAACGTCAGCGCTCTTTAAATTTTGGTAAATTTATACTTTAATTTATATAAAAAATCTAAACTATTTTGACAGATTTAAAAAAAAGTCCAGTCATGCACCATGACTTAATGAGCGAATTTTCAAAGAAATCTGCGGATTATTGGCTTATGATAATATAGGAAAATTTTGGTTTAGAATTTGCATGGGTGAAAAAAAAATTTGGTACATAGGGGTACGAGGTACAAAAGTCAAAATCGTATTTACCTTTCAAGATGCATGTCGTTGGAAAGCTCTTTAAGAGTACAGTAATTGTTGTTATGTACACTTTTATCATATTTTCACATAAAAGGGGGGTAAAATGGAAAAAACACGTTTTTTGACCCTAAATGGTCAAAATTTGACCCCTAAATGGACTCCAAAAATTATGGCCAACGAACTCATCCTTTCTTTTGATATTATTGACATTTTAAAATTTGTTTGAAATTTGTAAGTGCATCCTAAGGGGAGATATCGTCTGGAGTGACACATATATACATATATACATACATATATACATACATACATAAAAAAAAGTGTTAAATTTTAGGAATCGATTCAGAATGGTCTAAAACGGATTTCCATGGAAAAAATTTTCAAAAATTCGCATTACAAAAATTTTGAAGCCATTGCAATAGCGTAATTTTCTTTGAAAATTCGCTAATAAAGAAAATAAGGCTCGCTTCACGTAAATACGTGAGGCGATTCGCCGGTTTCTGTACGATTAAGTTAAAATTATTAAGTGTAAAATTTTAATAGTTGCATTTTCTTTTTCTACACTTCAAGACCTTTAAATTGAAGTATTACATGTCATGGTGACTAAAAACTTTAGTTACCCGCCATATTGGCCGCCATCTTGGAAATATTCAGTGTGAAGACTCCAAAAAGTGTGAAGTTGTTACAAATGCCGATGAAATACACCTGTGTGACGAATGTCATGTTTCTAGCTATAGTAGTTAATGAATTGAAACATGCCAACGGACAGACAGACATAATATAAGGTTTCTTTTCGTTCTTCGAACAGAGACCTAAAAAGGAGGAAAATAAATAAATTTGACAAAATAGGTTGTAAAAGCAAAAACTCATTTAAGTACACGTAACAGGACGCGAGGAAACTATGTGTCACACTAATTGGCAGACTATTTTTTTAATATTATAGAATTATGTTAGGGCCTCACTGGCGATTTTTTCCAAGCAACTTTTAACACGTGATATCTTATGGTCGCACACGAGCGATTAATAGTTGCGGCGATTTAATAATTCCAATTTGTCCGATTCTTTGGAAAGTTTTTTAAAATTATTATTTCTATTTTAAATAGTAAAAAAAAACCTTTTATTTTGTATGTTTATCCTTAAAATTACAATATTTTAATAATAAGTTACCTGTTTTGTACTTATCTACCTTAAATTAAAAGATATGACAAATAATTTTAGACAGTAATGACCTAATTTACATTTTTATTTTATTATTCTTGACAGCATAAAGAAAGAAATATAGATTTAGAAGATGACCTCTTAAGTATAAATACAGCATTAAAACACCTTTATAAATAATATTAATGAGCACGACCTTACACAATTTTTCCACTCACTTATGCCTTTACTTTATTAAAATATATTTAATTTAATTAATTATTTTAAATAAATAAAATTTGCATTAATGAAACTAATTATGAAATTACTATACTCTTTTATTATATTTTGCAATCCTCTTTCAATGTTATTGATTATTTATTAGAAATGTATGTAAATTTAGTCCATTCAAAAAAATATAATAAGTATAAATTAATATATCGCTGTATAATAATTTTCTTTATTAGCGAACATAAATTTTCTATATTGCCTAATATTTCTTGGAAAAATATCATACATATACATAAAATATTGGCCTCTGAGTGCTAGCATACATAATGTATTGGATAATATTACTTTACTCAAATAATAAGAAAATAAAAAACCTTTTTCTTGCCTTCGTCCTCACGATATTTTTTAACGCCATCTGATTAAATGATATACTTAATTAATCTTATATGTTTCATTTGACATTGCAATAAAAATTATTATCAATATATCTTTATTATATTTAGGGTATATATTGTTATTTTTTTTTATTGTGGGTTTAACTTAAACTGCAGGAAGTAATTATTTATCAATGCCAAGTATTTTTATGAATTAAAACCGAGGTGATTTTTAGCTCTACATAATTAAATTAAAAATGTTTTTCATTCACAATAATACTGGCTACTTTATAGTATTTATATTTTTTTAAGTAGAATTTTAAAACAAACCCGTCATTAGAGAAATTAATGTAAAATACTTTTTTTTATCCTGTATGCTACTTGTTTTGTAATTATATTTTCTGTTTTAAGTAGATTATTATTTTCAAGAAATTAATATACTTAGTTCCTTTTTTTCACTGTGATGATGTTTGCATATATAGTTAAAAATGTGAACTTTATTGCAGATTTCATTAAAATTGAATACATTAATGCAATTTAAAATACTATCGTAATTTTAGACTACATATTTTTCTCATATTCACAATTTTTTTGGACCGACTATATTGTTATATTAGTTACTTAGTATCCTTATATATATTAAAATTTGTAAGCTTCCGCTGTTGAAATTAAAATTATATTTTTAGGGCGGCCACGACTCAATGAGTGTGCAGCCCGGTGTTTCTGTTAATAGTTGAAGTAACTGAAGAGTAGTTCATATTGTCAGTTATTGTTGACAGTGTGAACACCATTGAAACAATAAGGCGTGTGCGTCCTGATGTTTCTCTCCTAATAATAGAAGTAACTGCAGGGTAGATCATGGTGTCTTGTTGACAGTGTGTACGCACTATTGAAACGATAAGGCGTGTGCGTCCTGATGTTTCTCTCCTAATAATAGAAGTAACTGCAGGGTAGATCATGGTGTCTGTTAGAGTTGACAGTGTGAACTCTATTGAAACGATAAGGCGTGTGCGTCCTGATGTTTCTCTCCTAATAATAGAAGTAACTGCAAGGTTGTTCATATTCTCAGTTATTATTGTTTACAGACTGAAAATTGTTCGAAACGATACAGAATTACAGCGTCTAGAATAGTGTGTGCCCCAACGTTTCGCTCCTAATACCTAATAGTTACTTCTAGAACTGTGGGGTTGTTCATGGTGTTAGTTTGTGTTAATAGCGTGAACACTATTAGAAATGGTAGGATCTATTAAGAGTATAATCTTGGAAATGTTAAAATGAGGTTTAAAATATCACTATTTTTCTTGAGATTATTTTCTCATGTTCTTTTAAGCATTCGCTTAGTGGTCCAAACTCAGCAGCAAAATATAACCTAATTTGCAAGCATCTTGTTATCAGATCTTCCAACTTTTTTGTATGCATTCCATAATTCTAATAATTTAAAAAAGCAAACTAAAAATGGATGCAGAAATACGTATTAATCCATTTTATCGTTGCATTCCAATAACTTTCATATGTATTAAAGATTGTTCCACAGCATTATGCTGCTTATATATTATGAAGCAAAAACATAAATAAATCGTTATGCTTATCGCATAACGTGGCAATAAGTTACCTTAAATATTTCTCTGACACATCAAGAAAAACGTGCATTGTGCATTGCATAAGATTCCAAAACCTTTGAGGCGATAATCTCTGCAATTCTACTCATACACCTGGATTGTAAATTATATTTTTTTTATACTTCCAGTAAAAAAGAAAAAAAAATGTTCGTATGTTAAAAATGATAAAGAGTTAAAAATAGTGTTGAGTGGGGTATTGTTTTATTTTAAAAAATTAATTGTGTCATTGTTTATCTTATGGTTTTAACTAATGTAAAATAAATATGAGACATGATATAAACCCTCATTCTTAAGAACAGCTAAATCAACAGTTATTACGGTTTAAAATAAAAAGGAGAAAGAAGAAATGAAATAATAATATTATTCTACTTTTCTCTAGTAACCTAGAGACAAAGTAAACGTATGCAAATGAAACTAACCAGGGTTAGTAGTTTTCTATTTGCTCAAGGACATTTTATTTAAACTGCATCTGTCGAGTAGCACCTAAATTGATTCTAGATTTCTCTGCTTTGGTACGATACAGGCTTTAATTTAGACTTGAATCTTTATCATCAGATCTTATTTGATTGTTCCAATTTATATCAGTTCCAGTAAAAGTTAGCTATATTTGGCTATTGTCGAAAAACAGTTGAGTTCAGGCGCTGACCCCAGAAAGGTTCAGCGTCTATGATTGGATTTGTAATCTGGCAAACATTGCATTTAATAGATTTTTATAAGGGATTGTCTTAGAGGCTGTCTTACTTTTCAGTCTAAAAGTTTCCAATTTCTCGTTCTTTAGTGTCTACCCTTGTTTGTTTTTCAACTGCTGTTCTTATGAGATCCAACTTTGATTAGATGAATGTTAAGGAATTATTTTTTCCCCTAATTTTTAAAATTTATCAACTTATTTATATTAAGATTTAAATAATCATTTTATATGTATTATTATTGTTTAATTTTAATTTTATAATTATTTTATTTAAGAGTATAAATTAAACAATATGTTTACAAGGCCTTTCAAGGTTATTTGAAATCAGTCAGAGTCGACGGTGCTGTAAGGTTAGTAATAATTAAGAAGGCGGTGCTGTCACTTGATATATCTTATTTACCACTGCGGTCTCTAAAGAGCGTTGCTTGGTCCCGACGACTAGAATTACGTGCTGCTGTTGTCGATTACACTTCTAATTATAGAACTAAAATCGACTTCTATAATAATCATTAGTTATTCATGATATTTGATCGAATTTACTTCTAAAATTGTTATTTTAAATTAAACCTTACTTATACATTTGACATTGAAATTATATCCAACGCATCGTCATACATTTCTTAAATGAATAAAAATAAAATTTTTAAGGATGGGAGACAACCATAACCAATCTGAAATCTCAATGCTTAGTAAAATGTTTTTCTGCTGTACTTCTTCACTTAAAGATATACCAGACTCTACTTATGTACTTTTTAGGGCCCTTCTGGAATAATGTGACTAATTTATATTTAGCGTTTGTCTATTTTACAAGCTTTTATTTAACTTGCAATGTTTGTATGTATGTAGCTATGTTTGTTCGGGTCAAATCTTGCAACTGAATTTTAAAGCAGTTATCCTCAACCAATTGAATTGAAATTTTGCATACACGTTAAGTTTGGATGACAATGCATGGTTAGCTAAGTGACGACATTCTAAATCCAATATGGTGGGCAGCCCAAGATGGCGGACTAGTTTTTTTTTAAGTGCGCCCATGCCCTTGATATGGGTATCAAATGAAAGGGTTGCTGAGAAGAATACGAATAAAAGTTGTTTTAAAAAATATTCTTTTTATTATAAACTTATTTATTTCTAGCTTTTATTTAACTTGCAATGTTTGTATGTATGTATGTATGTATGTTCGGGTCAAATCTTGCAACTGAATTTTAAAGCAGTTATCCTCAACCGATTGAATTGAAATTTTGCATACAAGTTTAGTTTAGATGACAATGTATGGTTAGCTAAGTGACGTCATTCTATATCCAATATGGCGGACTAATTATTTTTTAAGCACGCCCATGATATGGATATCAAATGAAAGGGTTTGCTGAGAAGAATACGAATAAAAGCTTGTTTTAAAAAATGTTTTTTAAATAAAATTTTTATTTAATATAAAATTGTGGTGACAATATTGTTGTGTTACTTTCTACTAACCTCTCGACTCTCGAGCCATAATTATAAAGTGGTACCACAAAATCTCAGTCAAAACAACAAACCCTGAGTTAAATTTAAATGCATCTAGCACAGTCAAAGTAGGAAGGTGACAAAAAGTTTCACTCCTTAATCCTGTAATAGGTGATAATAAGTGGCCTTTTATAGATCATCTAATTATTTCAACAAAGTACCTCAATATAGAAATGATGACCGGCTCCAAGCCGGACTAACGTAAGATTTAGCCCACTAAGGCCATTAAGATCTGCTTCACCGTCCGTAGACCGAACATTATATGCCCTACTTGGTCCAGGTCCAGGTCATCTAAAGACTCATGATAAATGCTCGCATATGATAAGCTTAAATGAATTATATAGGGCCTTGTAAGATTAGGTATTTCATTTAATTATCGAATCTTCTATTTATGGTTGAAATTATGATAACATAATATTTCTTTTTATTTTTATATATGTACCCTAGAGGTTTCTATTTTGGCAAAGTTGGGTTAAAAAAATAAAACAAAAGTGAACAACCCGGAAAATTATGCATTGTTTGTATCCAACTTAACTATTGAATATTTTTGTTAAAGATTCGTCTATCTTCGATGATCTTAAATGATTTAATTAACGAAGCTGCATAACCTTGGAAGTTAATTTCAAACGTTAGAAACGATTTAAGTTGAAAGAACAATAGATATAAAAAATGAACCCGAAAAAAATCTAAGTTTGTCAAGTAATTACTTAAAATTATGTGTGCGTTGGCAAAGGGTTATTTTCTTTTTTTTATTAAGTGTACTTGAAGTTTTACCTGAAAATGTCTATGGTCGGTATAAATCCTTTTATTAAATCTAAAATAAAAAAAATATAGGAACTTCTCATAATGTAAATTTAAACATAAATCATTAAACACAATTTTTACATTTAACAAACGTTTTGATTATGTACATCTTTAAAACTTCTAGAATGCGGGACTGTTTTTATTGAGGGGGCAACTTAAGACATTATCATATTTAAATTGTTGTTTCTTTTCGTTGTGGGATCCAAGATTATACCTATTTCCAAACTTTATTTCAATATAACCCAGGGGTTAATTTTAGGGAACTTTCACGTAATATTTTACTCAAAGAATAGACAGAACATTCTTCAACGTTTGATATTTATGAAATACATTTAATACGTCACTATTTTTCGAATGAATGGATGCAAATTGAGTTCTTCATTTGACTATTAAATCTTTTTAATTCTTTATTGCTTTTTTATTAAATAAAATAATTTTTTTTTATTAAAAAGTAAAAAAAAAAAACAGTCATGCACCATGACTTAATGAGCGATTTTTTAAAGAAATCTGTGTATTATTGGCTTATGATAATATAGGAAAATTTTGGTTTAGAATTTGGATGGGTGAAAAAACAAAAAAAATGGTACACAGGAGTACGGGGTACAAAAGTCAAAATAGTATAAACACTTCAAGATGCATGTCGTTGGAAAGCTCTTTAAGAGTACATTAATTGTTGTTATTTACACATTTGTCATATTTTCATATAAGAGGGGTATAATGGAAAAAAACACTTTTTTATGCTATTTTTGACCCTAAATTGTCAAAATTTGACCCCTAAAATGGACTCCAAAAATTCTGGCTAACGAACTCATCCTTTCTTTTGATATTATTGACATTTTAAAATTTAGGATTTTTTAAGTGCACCCTAGGGTGAGATATCGTCTGGAGTGCCACATACATACATAAAAAAGTGTTAAATTTCAGGAATCGATTAAGAATGGTCTAAAACGAATTTCCATGGAGAAAATTTTCAAAAATACGCATTACAAAAATTTTGAAGACTTTGCATTAGCTTAATTTTCTTAGAAAATTCGCTATAAGAGTAAATAAGTAATCATATGAAATATATTTTCTAAAGATTTTTTGAGATAAATAACTTCTTTTAGCGAATTTTCGAAGAAAGTTAAGCTATTGCAATGGCTTAAAACGTTTTGTAATGCGAATTTTTGAGACTTTTCTCCATGGAAATCCGTTTACATATGTATGTATGTATATATGTGTCAGTCCAGATGATATCTCCCCTTAGGATGCACTTAAAAATTTCAAACAAATGTTAAAATGTCAATAATATCAAAAGAAAGGATGAGTTTGTTGGCCAGATTTTTTGGAGTCCATTTAGGGGTCAAATTTTGACCATTTAGGGTCCAAAATAGCATAAACATGTTTTTTCCATTTTACCCCCCTTTTATATAAAAATATGACAAAAGTGTATATAACTACAATTACTGTACTCTTAAAGAGCTTTCCAACGACATTTTGACTTTTGTACCCCGTCCCCTGTGTTCCATTTTTTTTTTCACCCATCCAAATTCTAAACAAAATGTTCCTATATTATCATAAGCCAATAATACGCATTTCTTTGAAAATTCGCTCATTAAGTCATGGTGCATGACTGGACTTTTTTATAGATAAATGTTAAGAAGTAAACCTTAAAAAAAAGGGTTTATACGTCTTATCTTTCAAATATTATAATAAGGTTGCTTACAACAACTGTTAGGAGAAGTAAAGCTATTTTTAGGTATAAAATTGTGATAAAGGAGGAGGGAAAATTAGTTTTTAGTTAGGTATACTTCAGCTAGAGTACCATTAACCACTAACCACCTCATGCGTAGTTTGATTTAGTATTATGTCTTATTGATCTAGTGACCAGGTGATTAACGTTAAAAACCTGTACCTGAAGTTGGGCCGAGCGTGTATTTCATGTCCTCGTTCAAGTTGACAAAACGTTCCTTTATGTAGATGTGAGGTGTGACCATGAAACAGATAATTCTCTCCGGACGCTGCTTTGTCACTCACTTAAGTTTTTTAAGTCAGCATTCTAGTACAGTTGTCGAGATTTTGTTTTATTCGTAATAGAACAGCTTTTTTTCACCTTCTAACTCACATATATTTATGTCACGATATTTTTTTTGTCACGAATGTTTTGTTTTTCCCAATTTATTCGTGGATTCATGTCAGTAAGTTTGGCTTACTTCCTTATTTCTTATTATTATTGTTGTAATATGAAGTTATATACTGAATTAATAATATTTTTATTTCAGAAAATAATATAACCAAACCAGCAAATTGCTAGTTATTTCACGTCACCAAGTACTATTTTACTAATGCCCTGCTATTACATAAATAAGATATTACAAGTGTTTTAAATAGAAAATAAATTATCTTATTAAATAAGCAAGTTACAGAGCTTAGCGAGTGTCATTTGTTATTTAATAAATGTGCCCTAATGTCTACTGTTACAAACTCTTACGTGTTTTGACGATATATTGAGTTAGAAACAACCAATTTGGCTATCGTTTGAACTAACACACGCTCATTTTATGTAGACAAGATTATTTATTCTCATGCTCGCACTTTCGTGATAGTTTTTTTTCGATTAAGAGGGCCTTTCTTCCCCGCAGGCTGTTGCGCCAAAGATTTAGTTAGTTTATGCGATTATAGAGCACCAATTAAAAACTCAAAAACACCTTATTGTTTTGATCAGAGGTTTTCAGAGTTTGGGTCGCGTAATTTCTTTGTATATTTATATTTCATTATCCTACTCCAAGAAACAAGCAGTACGACATCCCACAAAAAATTCTCTTTCTTCTTAGTTACAGAATAGAGATCTTCTTAGTTATTTTGTTCTGGTTGTCAAATAAGTTACAGAGTAGAGATCTTCTTAGTTATTTTGTTCTGGTTATCAAATAAGTTACAGAATAGAGATCTTCTTAGTTATTTTGTTCTGGTTATCAAATAAGTTACAGAGTAGAGATCTTCTTAGTTATTTTGTTCTGGATATCAAAAAAGGTACAGAATAGAGATCTTCTTGGTTATTTTGTTCTGGTTATCAAAGAAAAGTTGCTATTTTTAAAAGTGAGTAATGGCTTCGCGGAAGTTTGAGAACCCCTGATCTAGATTTACAACCTTTCGGAATTTATTTTTAAAAATTGTCGTACTATTGCTCGTTTTAAAACAGAGGGAGATAACTTCCTCAATTATAGATCTATGTGTAGAGCACTTGCGCATAAATCGAGGAATCTATGGATCGAATCCCGGTGGTATATGGATGCATTTTTATCAGTATTTGTACCAGTGGTGGATTAAGGGTGTCATCTAGGGGGTGGCGATCTGACCCTCCAAGGGGTCTCGGGAGTATGGAAAGCCCAAAGGAAAGGGGGGAGGGGAGTTCTCAGGATTCCTCCCCCCCCCCCCCCCCGACTGTAGTACAATATCTTAACCGTAAGTCATAGGTGTCGTTAGCAGTTAATTATTGTAGGGTGCATATAGCGGGGGGTTCGGGGGTCCTCCCCCGGAAAAATGTGAAAATATGACCTCTCAAAACAGCGCTTAAATGCATTTCTGAGGTAAAATTTGATTTGAATACTTAGTCACAAAAGGCAAAAGGGTAATTTTTGGTCGATTATATGGTGTAGTTTGTTGGAAAACAAGTATGAACATGAACACAAGTATATTTAAAAAAAAAAAATATATATAATACAAAATTAAAAGTATTATTGTAACACAATAAAAGTTGTGCACCTTGTCATTCCCTTTGTCTAAAATACCTAAAAAAAATTTCGTTCTTGAGAACGAAAATTTATCACAGTTTGTTACCTTCGGTAAGCTTGAAAGCAAAAGGGGGATTTTTAATATTTTCGTTTTATATATCTACTACGAGCAGTTAAGCCCATGACAACGGACCTAATTTTATATTTAGAAAAAATATAGTTAAATTAAGTAAATTAATTTTGATAAGTTATTATATCTATTTGAAGACCATCGAATCAAAGCAAATACTCGTACTTATTTTTATTGGAATAAATGCGGTTGATTCAGATTGGCAATAACAAACATTTTGCTAAAACTACGCATCTATAAATTATTTTATAAAATATATGATCAGAATATGAGGATTTGTTTAAACGAATTAATCTATTATCGGCTTCTCTATTGAAAACTAGGACATTTTGGCGTCCCGAAAAGTGTTTTCGGGAGACAAGTTCGGGATTTAATGTCCAAAACCGGGACAACTCTGGGACGCCTGGCGTCGTCAGGAGTTTATTATTGGGGGGGGGGGGGAGGATATATTGCGGTGCCGAGGGCTCCCCCTCGGAAAATTTTGAAAATATTACCTCTCAAAACAGCGCTTTTATGCATTTCTGATATGAAATTTGGTAGTCATTGGAAAAAAGTATAATCAAAGGGGGGGGGGGGGGGCGCCCGCCACCCCCGCCCCCCCTTTAATCCGCCACTGATTTGTACCTTCAATTTGTGTAGTGATATCAAGTATATGAT
The DNA here is from genome assembly GCA_951217055.1 of Gerris lacustris. Lineage (NCBI taxonomy): Eukaryota > Metazoa > Arthropoda > Insecta > Hemiptera > Gerridae > Gerris > Gerris lacustris. Next base: position 45,340,127 of record OX578281.1, read on the forward strand.
TTCCAGGCTAATATGCCATTCATTTTTATTTTAGTCTTGTATATTTTGAAGATCCGTAAATGCGCTAATCATACATTTATAGATATTTTTAACGCTATGGTCAAACAACATTTTCTTGGACATTGATACACATAATTTAAGGCAAATAGATCTACTTCGACTATTTCAACGAGGTCAAAATATAAACAATCAACTCTTACAAGCAATTTGTTTTGTGATTCAAACTACTTTTTTTAAACTATTATATTAAACTTTAGTTATATTTATTAGATATCTATGCTCCCTTTACAAAAGAGCCATACCATAGTTATAGATTTGTTTCTTTTCTAGAAAAAAAAAAAAAAAATCGAATTAATAATTTCGTACAACCGGAATAAGAATTAAAAAACCCCAAGCGTACAGGAAGTACAAATCGGAAGAAAAAAGTACAAGGATTTAAAAGTACAGGCTGCATAATAACAAGGATGTAAATAAAAATTAAAAAAACAATAAACTTTTGAAAACTTGTTTCATTAACTAGATTATTTCGTAAAAGTATTCAGGTTCCAAAGTTCAAACTCCAATTTTTCTTTGTTACTGTGTTAACGTAATCTGAGTAATTGATTTTTAAAGCTAACTTGTTTAAAATAATCACAGAATTATTATGGATATCTTAAGCATGATTGAAGACCCAGGATTTAAAAACCTAAAAAGTTTAAAAATCTAATGTTTAATATAAATTAGTTTCGACCAGTTTAGTTTATCATAAGCAAAATTGGCACACCATGCATGATCGATTGACAGCATTGATTGAGCCTGATGTAAATAACTTAATGATCTAACACAATATTAACCTGTAGAGAACACATGTGTGCAATAAAACAATTATTGAGTCCACCATTCAGAAGTGTCTTTAATTGGAAAACAAAACATAATCAGTAAATTTCATTTGACAATCTATGAATTAAATTTTGCTGTATATATTTATTTCAGACTTGAATAGGTTTACCAATTCTTGAATTGGTTTAGCTGATAATAAATGGTAATAAAACTTCGTTTTAGCCTAACCACAAGTATGATGTATAGGTATATAAATAATTAGTTTTGACGTTTATGCCACATAAATTATTATTTTTATTTTTAGTTTCAACAACTGCAGCTGTTTGAACTCTCTCTATATTATAAAGTTTGCATATTTTGAATAAATTGTGCAACTTATCAATAATTGTTAAACTTTACTTAAGTTCAATATAGTTATCAATCTTAACTAAAAAATAAAAATAAAAATAAATAAAGTTCATCTTTAAGTAAAGATCAACTTATATGTCGTGGATCTTACAAATGATATTGGTGTAATATATTTTACTTCGTGATTAACCCTGAAGTTTCAATATCCTTTCTAAATATTTGCACCTTCTTCAAGTTTAAATTCACGTATTCCTGGTAATTGTACATACAAAAAAAAGCATAATTGAATTTAGTTTTTTCATAACTTGTGTTTTTAATATTTTCTCCGGTTTGGCCTTTGTAATTATTTATTATTTTATTTTACCAACTTCCGTTGAAAGATTGCATTGAATGCATTCATTAAAATAGATAAAGGAGGAAGTAAGGAGAATGGATAAATGAACTGAGCATTTTTTGATGGCCACTGAATCATTTTTTTTTAATGAAAAACCGATATTTTATGTTTTCATATCAGTTGTATTAATCAATGTATATAATTAATTATTATTAATAAACGAACAGTTTTATTTGAGATAACCGATTACTCAGTAATATCAATTACGAATATAATAAGTAATAGTTACTTAAATAAAGTATGTATATTATCAAATATTCGTTTTATTGATTCTAGTTTTTTAAGGGTAGAATAAAGTTGCAATATATAGGTAAATAGGTATATATTATTTTTGGTGTTCATGGTTTTATGGTGGACTTCACCTTTCTATTATCAGATTTCTTAAATCTTATACATTTTCTACTGCAGTAAAAAAGGATGATCTCGTAACACTAATGACTTCAAATGGCCCTTTAGGAAATAATCCAAGTTACTGTGTTCAGCCTACCTGGTCCTCCGTCCTCCGTATCGTTTAAATGTGCCTGTTTCATAAAGACGTTGATGAATGTTTGGAAGGTTTTTCTAACAAGAACATAACGATTAGGAAAATGTTCACCTTATAGCCGCTTAGCCTCTACCGAATTTTCATTAGCAAGTCCATACATATAATGCTTATCAGTCATCTCAGCGTATAGCGTGCGATTCATATTAGAGATCTTCTCTAACAAATGTAAAATGATCTCTCACAAACAATACGAGAGAAAATGAACTTTTACAACTGCCAAAGAATAAACTAAAATAAGTATTTGATTTATTATAAAATAAATAAATGATTTAGGTCACAATGGAAAGGTAATCAACTACGTATGAAATCTTGCTTTTTATTTTAGAAAACAATTTTTGTTTTGAAAATCTAGCCCTGAATCTTAGAAATTAAACAATTTTCGAAAAATCGTCTAAGGTATAATTTTATTCTTTAAATAGCCCAAGGAATAACCCCCTTAATTTGTGCCGCATGTTTGGTATATATATATATATACTTTTTTATATAATTTAAAATAATTCTTATTATTGTAAAAATATGATTGAATAATAATTGTAAAGAATGTTAATTAAGTGTCAGTATAAAGAGAACCACAAGAATGAAATATCTGATTTATATTTTATTTGACTTTTATGATAAATTTAAATGCTCTTGGTCAACATAAATCTTTTGGTTCTCTTTATTATTCTTTCTATTGTTGAAATGTAACTTGCTTTTTTTTATCAAGAATTCTGAATGCTCGTAAAATTGAGATAAACCATGAATCTAGTTTAACCTGCTTTTAGTATTGAATAACTTAGAAATCGGAGAAAGATAAGTTGTTACAAAGGAAGTTAAAATTAAGTGGATGGAGAGGTAAAGAGATTAAAGTGTATAGCCTCTTTAGTTTCCTGTTTCTTAACATTTAGAACAATAGCAATTAAAATATTCCAGAGAACCCGTCAGAAGCTTAGATGCATCACCCTTCCTTCTTTTTTTCCTGGAATATCAAAATAAAATTTATAATTAGGTAATTTTAAAATTTTTTGTTCAAGGTTTTAAAAGCATTTATTTCTTTGTAAGATCGATATTATTTCCCTAGTTTAACAACTGTAAGGGTCAAATATTAATTGATTTACAAATTGAGAAATTACAACTTTTGCTTGAAAGTTTATTTTGTTGGCTAAGTATTAGGTAAGAAGAAAACACGAGACGTTAAAATCAATTGTAAATTAACACATTCCCTTAATTTAAGTGTTTACGAAATGGGATACAATGATAGTTACAAAATGTAAATTTAATGGAGTTTTGGTAATTATTGTCATTGTTTCTGAATTTGTCTTCATTTGTTCCGTTATTTTTTAATTCTAATTAGTCTAATCATCTACGAACGATAAGTAAATCTATATCTTAACATCCTTTTAATGTTTTATCTACGATTGATACAAAATATAAACATTATATCTCTGTTTAGATGCGTAGAAAGTGATTCTTTTCGTAGCTGTATTCATTGCTCATGCGCGTTCATAAGGAATTCTTCACCTTAACGCAGGATTAGCGAGTTTGTTTACATTTAACAAAACTAATTTGCTACTTGTTTAACTAATGTAACTGTTTATATCGAGTTTTTGGTGAAAAACAATGAGTGATTGAAGTGATTATGACGAAAATGAGGAGAATAATACGCCTCCCGAAATAATTAATTCGGCTCAAAGTACAACTAATGAATTAATGTCATCTTTATCAAAAGAGAAATACGAACTTACATACAGGAAGTTTATTTATTTATTTTTTCTGTATTCTGTATGTATTATTAAAATCCACAATCGTAGATAAAGTTCGGTATGCGCAACTCGTGCGAAAACTGCATTTTGCTTTGCTCGTGTGGTTTTACTACCCTCGCTGTCGCTCATGCAAACTCCACACTCGCATGCAAAATTCTACTTTCCGCACTAGACGCGTAATGTACTATTATTAATCTGTTATCGCATTGTGTAACATTAGTTTGTATTTTTATTCGGGAGGAAGGAACAAAAAAAGCACGATAGTTTCTACAATTAAACTAGCTGAAATGAAATGTGTTCACTGTACACACTCAACCGCAGAGTGCTAAATTAATTTACTGCCACTGGGGTAACCTCTCACTTAAAGATAAAGAATTCCATTTTAACATTGTTATCACTATTATCAAATAAATAAATAGTAAATTTAGTAAAAATTATAGTATTTACTTATAGTAAATTTAATTAAAAATAATTAATATGTAAAATAATAAATTACAATTAAAATTTCTAAGTTTTAGGTAGTATTCATACTACGGAAAGATTAAATTCTACTTTAAATCAAATTATAATTATCATTAATTACGGGAGACATACAGAGAAAAATAGACCCCCGCACCGGGACTTGAACCACGGGCCTCCTATTAATCCGCTAGATAGTCCGGTGTTTAAGTTGCTAGTATCCTACTACTTGGACGCATTCAACCTGCGACTTGATACTACAGTCCGTGAAAGCCGCCTATTTAGACTTCTTTTAAGTAGGTTCGTAGGTATACCTTTGACTTTGAGATTATCCCTAACGTACGGATATACACACTGTCACCTTTTTTGTATAAAACTTGTGATTTCAGAGAGTTGCTGAGTTAATAGTATCAGATTTTGGGATTTACCATTTTTCAGTGTCCTAAATGGGGGATGCCCGATTCCTCCCCCCAGGTAAAAATGACCCTTTATGGCAGCCCGATTCCTCCCCGTTTTTAATGACAGGTGAATTTTAAACATCCCGATTGATCCCCAAATTATTTTTGGGTATAAAAAAATACATAACATACGTAACCTTTTTTAAACAAAATGTAAAATAATGATTATGTCTTGAACTTATAAAATAGGAAAATCAACTTCATAAAATAATAAATTCTAGTAATTATAAATTAAAAACTGGTAAATTCCTTCCACTTACAGTTTGAATATATTGCAAAATTGTAATTTTTCCTTCATCAAAGTTTTATATTCAGCTTAATCGAGCTGTTTTTCTCGAAGTCTTTTAGTACTTCGACTAATTTAAATATATTTGGATTAGCACTATAAAAACTGGCATTAAATTTAGGGCGAAAGCTTTTGCATGCATTAGTAGTTAACTGATAAGTGATAACTTAGTAGTTAACTCCTAGATCTATTATCAGTGGAAGGATTAGGTTTAAATTAAAATAAATCCTTTTTGACTGCTGATTAACTATAATTATTTTAACATAATTTCTTCTGTTGAATTTACTTATTCCCCATAATTTAATGCTGTTGCTTCTATATTTATACGAACCGTTAAAGCCGTGGCAATTGATATCTAAATATTTTAGCAATTCTAAATTGATTTGTTGATCCCTAATTTGGCATACTTAATTTCATGGTTTTGGTTATTAATCAATCTATCGAAAAAGTTTAGTTGTGATCTTGTGACTTATAAAATAAACAAAATCTCGTTTTTGTGTGTATTTTTATTTTCTTTTCCCCTGATAGTATTATGTTACAATATATTATTTAAAACCAAGTTAGCATGAATATTTATGTAAAAGTTAAGAAATTAATGTTGGCCTTGATATCTTTGAGATCCTTGAGCATAAATAAGTATATATAGTTTGTGGTTAGATGAAGAAAATTTAACAAACTATAAATAGCTTTAGGAAGTCATCTATAACAGAACGAATGATGGAGATCGCTCCCATGAGGACGATTTTCTTTTACTCATCTAGTCTTTATAGTTTTGATTTTATTTTAAATCATAATTTTATAAATACAATACTTATATATAATTTTACATATGATCATCTTTCTTATACATTTTTCCTTGGAATTTGAATGTCTCGTTATAATGCATTCATATAGCTCGTTAATCTATATTAAATTACATATATAATTATAAAAATAACTTAAGATCTAGATCCATGGCAAATATTTAGGTTTACATTTAATATTAAAAAAGCCACTATCTATTAGCTTGGTCTAATTAGTTTAGTAACTATTTTAAAATCATAGTTACAAACTAAGATCTTGGTAACAGTTCAGAACCTTTAGGAAATTTCTAGAGTAAGATTCTATATCCATCTAGAATCTGAGTTACTTTCTAAAAACTATCAAGTATCTTAATTTCATGGATCTTATTATCTATCCAGAATCTTTGTCTTATACCATTTCCTGGGTTGGCATGACTCACCACACTCTCATCTTTTCGATTTTTTTAATTACCATATTTCATCCTTTTCGGCACTGATGATGTCTATAGTAGGTGAAAGCTGCTTTGAGAATTATTAAATATTTTTTTATGTGGAGAGACTATTCTTTCAACGTTCAGAATCTTGGTAACTATCTAAAGTCTTAGAAAATATTTAGAATCTTCCAATTAATTTTGACTTAAAATTAGAATTTGCGGACCATATTATATTTAAATTAATATAATATACTTACTACTAAAATTATTGTTATTGTTTCTTTTCCATTTATAATTGTTTATTTCTTTCAAGATTGTGTCATACAATATTACAATCTTTGTATAAGATTTAACTTGTAACGCATTTATCAATATTTAAAAATGATATCTTACATCTCTCATTGTCAGAAGTCAGAATATGTTTTAAAGTATTATCAATCTCATCTAACGAACCATTGTAATATAGATCTTTAGCATTTGAATTTATTGGAATTATTATTAGAGTTATATATATATTTTCTAAATTAATGTTCTAGTTTGAATTCTATTCTATTCACGGTCATCCTCAAGCAACACATCATATCTGTCAGATTTTCTAAATCAAGTTATCTTTCTTCAATTCCTCGGGTTTTATCTACGCTTCTATTGATAATTATCCTTATTTCCGTTATCATTTGGATTTAATCTAACGATCCTAGTGAAGGCCTATATTATTTTCTATCGCGTTATTTCCGACGTGTTTTATATCCGCTTGGTGTTCCTGAGGTTCTCATGTCCGTGACATTTCGGCCCGAACTGGTGCTGCGTGTGTGTTAAGATCTCGGCTCCAAGGATACTCACCTTTGAATCTCCTTAGCCCGGTACTCTGTGGGTCCCCCTAGCTAATTGTTTTATAAAGTGGACTGACTAACTGTGAGCGCGTTTGGGGACAGACAATAGAGCGCTGGATCCTACAATTCACTAAGTCCTTGGACCCTTCGCTGACCCACTCCCCTAAAGACCTATATCAAACACCGGACCTATTAATTTCCCCGTGTAAAGAATTCACAAAATAATAAATCAAGATTCGGAAATAAGCAATTATGACAAAATGTATTATTAATAATAATTCCACGTATCGATAATTTAACCCTGTATCTCTATAATTATTGTTACTCCGGGTTATTGATTTTTTTTTAATAAAAGTCTAGTAAATATCTCAATTATTACTAAAAATTATGACTTTTTTTAATATTAGATTTCAATTGAAGGTTGTTTTCTTTTTTATAATCCTTTAAAAATAGTCTGCCAATTTGTTTGGCACAAATCTTTCTCGCGACCTATTCTGTGTAAATTAATGACTTTATGCTTTTACAACCTATTAATTGTCTATTTTATTCAATTTCCCACCCGCTATTTAAACCTGTCAAAATTATTTTTGTTTTTTCACATGTATTAGAGTATACATTTAGTAACATTTGAAGAGGGCAGACGGTAGAAATTAATCTGGGCTATCTCCAGGCTACTTTCGACAAACCATCAACATTTCATACAAATCAGATGAGTACTTTTGAAGATATGGGTGTAAATAAATGTATGTTTGTGGGAATGTGGAAGAATACCAAATAAGAGCAGGGACCATCAATGGGCTAATTATGACCGACCATCGAAATCTCAATAAAATTGGACGAGTAGTTCTTTTGATATGTTGGTTCGCAAAAATTGAGCGACAGATCGACAGACAGACACGGAACCAAAAATGTTCCCTGGTGTCTGAAACGGATTTCTGTCTTGGAATATTTGAAATCGGAGACCTAAAAAATGTTTGTTCTTCGGAACGATCAAGTAGCTTCCGTTACCTTCGGTAAGCTTGGAAGCAAAAGTAATAGCTGTAAGCTTCTTAATAAAGCAAATGAACATAATATGTTTCGTCGATTTAGCTTAACTTGTACCATCATTTAAGTAAAAAAGCAAAGATAGGTTGACGAATGACAAATTAGGGGTTTGAAAGATATAACAATGAATTTATGAATTAGGCTTATATTTTGAAATGTTAGATTTTATTTTTATAAAATTGTGAATAGATATTTCTTTTTTGTAAGATTTGAATATTAATTTCGTCAAATGGTTTAAAAAGAGTTTTAGTTCGATAACCAAACTACGTCAAGTTGTTTGGTTGCATATAACTACATTTCTTTTATGATGAGTCGCTTTCTCAGATTGGAGAAAAACGCAGTCGGGGATCTTCGTCAAATAAGATAGAAAGCTACCTATTTCTTGGCACAACTGTTAACTTGTATCAATATCGAATTGTCATTTATCATTATGTAATTGTGTTCTTTGTCTCTTAGAGAAATACATTTGCTTCATAGGTGTGGCTTAGTTGCACCCAGTGCTTTAATTCTAACTGCAAAAAAGCTTTTATGAACAACTTTTTACGATTAGTTTCGTTTAACATATTTTTAAAACTGTTAGTAGTTTTTTTAAAAAGATTTTTTAAAGTCTTAGTCGTGATTTTTTTTAATTGTCATAAATTAGAGCTAGATAGTCATCACTTGAAGTAAATGACGGATTATTTTATTGCACTATTGTTATAAGAACAACGAAGTAGATATATATTTTTTAATCCATTATAGTGTAATTTTTTTAATTGATTTTATATTGACTATACAGATACTTATTCTCATGTATCTTATTGGTGATTATTGCCTATTAACATAATAGATTGAATGATATTTTAATGTCTGCTTTAAATATAGATCATTGTCATTTATTGGTCCCATTATTCTAAACGGCACATCTGGGTACTATTTATTATTTTATGCTTCCTTATTTCCTTACTATCTAGCTATAATTTAGAATTAAAAAAGTAATGCGGAAGAATGAGTGTAGGAGATAATACAGATGAGGCTGAAACTTAAATCGAAATCTTTCTAACTAGGATCTATATATTGCTTTCTATCCTCAATGGGATTTTTCCCCAAAATCAGTCCCATTCAAGCTTCGATTTAGGCTAACTATTTTGTAATTCAATAATATTGTCGCCGACATAAAATTGGAATATATATTAGATTAAAAAGCATAATATTATAAATCTTACTAAATGCTCCAAGTTTTGTAAACTTTTCATATTATCCGCTTTTTGGGTTTTTGGATATAACAGCTCAAATTTAATTTTAAACCGGATTTACAGAGGGTTGAATAGAATCTTACCTATAGAAAAAAAATATGAAAATTGAAATAGAAAAATAGTTGATCTTTGAAATCGAGCAAATGCCACAATACTTTAGCAATAGTAGTTTTTGGGTAATAAAATGTTCTTAAAGATAAAGTAGACTTTTTTTGAAAACGGCTATATTGAAAAATTACACATAGCCTATAACATTTTGTTGGCTACTTTTTTAGGTGTAGAATCAACTCCAGAACTCTGTATACTTTCAATTTGAGAAAGTATAAAAGAAACACTAAATAAATTATTAACAGCATAATTTACTGCATTCCAGTATAATAAGACTTTACAATTTGTCCTTAAATGATAAAATACATTAAACTTCTAAAATTATAACTCTTTATTTATTCCATGAAGTGTTACCAATAATATTTCAAGGTTTAAAGAAAAAAGCTCATTATTTACCAATTTAAATGTATAATATCCTAAAACAATCGCACAGTTTATATTAATGAATGAATTCAAAATGGAGTTTGTTTGATTCATAAGGTGCAATTATATAAGCATGAAGTTACTTCGATGCCCTTGACTTATTCATTATCCTTTTACCTCTTAAGGTGAGATATTTGTTAGTTGTTTCTTTTTTTTATAAGAAAAAGTTTAATTTATAAGCATCCTGTTGCTCATCATTATTATAAAAACTCATAGCGTAAATATTAATCTAGTGGTAATACTTGTACCGGCATACATAATTCAAAAGATCTTTGCAAGTTAGTGCATAGAGGCTACATTCTAAAAAAAAAAAAATCTTATAATAAATTCTGCCAATTTGTCTAATGTGTTTCATCAAGTATATATAAATATATTTTTTTGTCATTTTTGCTTGTATAAATTGTAGGTACTGAGTAGAATGCAAATAATTACCTCTATCTCTAAATACTTGTTTATTATCAGGTATAAGTAGGAATGTTACTTATAAACACTATTAAATTGACCTCGAAAATATTTTAAAGATGTTTAAAACCATCTTGCATAATGAATTACAAAAAATGTAAACACGCATAAATAATGTAAATGTTAGTACATTAGATGATTATTTATTATAGAAATGAAGGAATGAATGAAGTATTACTATTATAATTGAGTTCAATTCATTTATTCATGTGTGTTATAAATCATAAAAGATTTTCAATTTAGAATTATTAATTGTTTTTGAAAGGATTCTAGAAACTTCATTTTTTATAATCATCTTACTTGTTAATAATTTTATAATTGCTATTCTATAAATAAAAATGAAAAATATATAACATAATCTTTAAGAGGATCTTTTTTATTTGAAAAGAAAAAAAAACTGGTGAAGATCCATTTTATATATTGAATCATTTTCTATATATTTTGTATCCGGGTATAGAGTTCAGTGTCTACATTTTTGAAAAACTGGGATTCAATATTTAAACTATAAGCAACAAGTGGAAATTTTTTACAAAAGATTTAGAGGTAGTAAATATGAAGACATAGATAAAGCAGTTCTGCATTGGGTGAAAATGGTATAGGATAAAAATCTTCCTCTATCAGGACCACTTATTTTTTCTAAAAATGGTTGTAAATTCTAATTACAAGATTTCTATACAGAGAACGTTTTTCTGGAATCATCAATTTCGTTGTATGAAGGTTCGACTGTATTAGTGGTACACAGGTGTGAATCGTTCAAGCGCTATATACTTTTAATAAAATATTTATCTTAATGTTCAAATTTTTTTAAGTCGAGCATAAATGTATTTGATAAGATCTTGAAATAAGAGGAATCAAGTACTATTATATATTATAACACCTGGCGGAGGTCTCTCAAACCAATTATCTTAGAAGTCAAAGATTTCCGCATATCTCTATCTGAAGATGATCTATTTAGAAGTTCTTCTTCACACGTGCATTATTGCCAAACCTACAGAGTTATTAAGTCTATTATAAGACATTCGATATACCATCTGTTACATAATTACTTATCTTTTATTCAGATTTTAAATGTTATTTATTTATACAATTCACAAATGGACTTGATATTATCAACAAATACTTTCAGTGCAGACATTTTTTTTTAATTTTATATTAACAATTCTGTTCAATCTTTTCTAGGTTTATCTTTATTATTAGACGGATTAACTTATGTATGAACAATTAATGTTCGTCGCATTTAGTACATTTTTTATTTATTAAATTCTACCCTTTTAAGTGTTATAACCAGTTTTTAGTTACCTATGCTTAATTTTTTTTTTATTTTTAAAAAATAAATAAGCTATTTTAATAGAGGATTCAGAACGCTTTGGAAACTAAATCTGAATCTAAAATATTGAAGAGAAGTTATTTCGTGAAGAAAATGTAAAATTGTTTTTACATTTTAAAATGTAAAAAAAAAACGAGACCAAAAATGTTACCTGTTGAATGAACTTGTCTCCTGATGAAGATGATTCTATTTTGGATTTTTTTAATTTGGGGTCATAAACAAACTATCGCAATATACAGTGCTACAGTTACCTTCGGTAGGCTCGAAAGCAAAATATAAAGTGCGATTGCATTCCGGAATCCGGAATAAATCTGTATTGAGCTTCGACTCAAAATGTTTAGAAAATGGTGATTTCATGCGGTTTTCAATCCAGAAAACATGCTATAGTGAAATGGAAATATAAATTGTTAGATTAATTTCATCAAAGCTATATTTATGATCTTTTTCGTGCAATATATTTAGCAATTGTCTATCATTTTATTCTAGCCTAGAAATATGACGCTTTCAATGGTGTAATGTCATTAATCCTTTCTTATCTACTTTAATCCTTTCTGAAAAACCTTGAACTTCCCTTCTCTCCAAATCTTGTAAACTAAATTCGATCCCCTTCCCGGCCATCTAGAAGTCAGAGATTAATTATTTAATTAGTGAATTATCTATTAATTAATTAATTTTTTATGTTTAGCTTACGAGCTTACCGAAGGTAAAGCTCGGAAGTTATGAGATCGTTTTGAAGAACAAACAATTTTTAGGTCCCCGATTTCAAAAATTCCAAGACAGAAATCCGTTTCTGATATCAGGGAACCTTTTATGTTCCATGCCTGTGCCGCTCAATTTTTCATATATATACATTATACACACCTATATCTTCAAAAGTACTCATCTCTTTTTAATAAAATTTAAATGATCTGTCAAACAGAATCCGCAGATTAATTTCTACCGCCTGCGCTCTTTAAATTTTGCTAAATTGATACTTTCATTCAGGTAAAAAATTAAAATATTTTGACTAAAATTTTGACACATTTATGAAACGGGGGAAAATTACATCAATTTGACAATAATAGGTTGAAAAAGCAAAAGCATAAAATCATTAATACGAAATAAGAGCGAGGAAGCTATGTGCCACACAAATTGGCAAACTATTTTTTTAATGTAAACAATGATAAATTACGAATATTTTCTTATTATCACTTAATATTTTTAATTATATAACGAGTACTTATGTAAGGTGTCTAATCATGTAAGTATCGGTTACATAATGTTACTCTTTATGTACTATATTTATTATTATTGTCATTCCACTTTTTTTTCTTAGAAAAAATTCAACCTTAATAAAAGAAATAATAAGAAAAAAATAGAAACTTTCAGGCCTTGAACTATTCTTGTTATTATCAAAAATAAGCGGTCAGACTGTATGAAAGAACTCATATATCCCGATTTAATTCTAGGATTGAGTATTGTAAAGCCTTTACTCTCTACTGCCTTTCCATTCACAATGGTAATAATAGTAATAATGGTTTTTTTCCTTTTAGAATGCATAACGCAACTGGCAACTAGTCGCGCCTTAATATGGCAAAGTGAAACATGTAACTGTTGAGGTGCTCTTCAATGAACACTTTAGAAATTGTTTAATTCAAATAAAAATAGTGGGTCACATAGCTTCCTCGCAGTCTATTACATACTTAATTGATGTTATGCTTTTTCAACCCTTTATTGTATAATTATTTAACTGTTTTCTCCGTTTTTAAATCTATCAAAATTGTTTTGATTTTTCCATGAATTAAAATATATATTTAGCAAAAGTTAAAGAACATAGACGGTTGAAATTAATCTGGGGCTCTCAGTGGGCTTCTTTCGACTAATCATCCAAATTTCATATAAATCAGATTAGTACTTTTGAAGATACAGATTTAAATATTGTATGTTTGTCGCATGTGGAAGAGAAGTAAATTGGCCCAAAAGGTAAAAAATCATATGGAACCAAATTTCATTAAAATAATAAAATCACGGATAATAATAATATACGGACGTAGTTTTAAATATATGTTGGTTCGCAAAAATTGAGCGACAGATAGACACAGAACCAAAAATGTTCACTGATGTCTAAAAATGTTCTGATTTCTGTCTTGGGTCTATTGAAACCTGAGACAAAATATTTTCGTTCTTCAGAACGATCACATAACTTACGTTACCTTCAGTAAGCTTTGAAGTGACTTATTTAAAGAAGAATAAGAGCGCAAGAGGTGTTGATAGAGTAATGAACAACGGAATGCCAGATAATTCATTTTGTGGAGAGGCTTTCCGATTTTCATTATTTTGTTTGTAACGTGAACTCTTGTTTTCTTCTTTTTAAATGACAGCGTAAATTGGAGAAGTTATTAAAGTTTTTGCTCTTAATTTTTAATGAAAGTGTATCTATGAACTGTAAATACTGATGGCCTATAATAATTACTTAAATTGTTAATGTTATTGTGTTCATATGAATTATGTACACTATCTGATTTCACTACAGGATTTTTTGTACACGCGATATTTCTGACTCAATGTAACTCTTGAAAAAAACGAAGTAGCCTATCTTTAAGGGCTTGAAGAGACGCAGATAGGTTTTTACTTTCTCATATAAAGAGAAAGTATTGTGATGGTGCGAAAATTCCATTTTGAGATTTTGATGGATGTACACGTTTTGAGGTCCCCTGAGTAAAAAAAAAGTGGATTTTAAAAAATGTCTGTCTGTGTGCAGACGCCTGGAGCCTAAACTACTGGGCCAATTTAGACGAAATTTTGCCTACATGTTCAGAAAAATCATACCCGGAGAGGCGAAATCGAAAAATTAATTTTAGCTCCAAATTTGGGTGCGCTACCCCCCAATAACTCTGAAAAAACGCGAAAAAAATATTTCTCGAAAACGTTTTTGACTAATTTGATTAAAAAAAATTCTAAAATGTAGTTCATTTAAATACGAATCCAACGATATAAGTCGTTTTCCTGGGAAAAATCTAGTTCCTGAGAAAATAGCTTAAAACGTGGACGGAGAGAGCCCGGGTTCGATTCCCCACCCAAAAGAAGTTATTTTTATGATACATTTTTATGAAATGTTCAATAATAATTAAATGTACATACGAAAACTTATAAATGGAAAACACTGGGCTAAGTAATTATGAACTCGTATATGAGAAAGTTTGTCTGAGTTGTCTCGGACCGATCTTTTTTTTCTTTTCAATTCAACCTCTTCAGGGCCCTCTAGTGCCAAAAAAGGTATTTTTTGATAGTGTATACCCGTTATCACGAGTACTTTTTTACGTGAAGACCAAACAGGATGAAAAGTATCCTATCTTGTAAAGGAAGCTTTGGAGATGGTTCCCTACTATGAACTTTTTGCGATCTGAACCCCTCTAAGTGGTGTTAAAAGCCTTAAGTTGAGTGATTTCCAATTTTGTTTATTTTTATGTTAGAGGTTTTTTCGTTTTTTGATTAGGAGAGGGTTGGAAATGATATGGGTAGGGTCGATGAACATTTTTTTTTTTAATGGATTTTTTGTTTGAAGGAAATTTTTGATGGTAGACGGCTTTTATTATTTTCTCAATTTTGGGGTTCTCATATTAGACTAAATACAAATTAAAATAAAACTTAATCTACTATTTTTTATTTTTATTTATTATTTATTTTTTTTTTTTATGAACCCCTGAATCCAGGTTTACCTAATTTAAACTTTTTAAACTAGTTATTATATTATTAGTTAACAACATTTTGTTAATTTTCCTATTCGATTTTAGAACTTTGTGTGTCGCCGTTGCTCTCTAAATATTATTTTTACCATAAATGTTTAAGTATACTAAGTGTATTCTCTTAGTCCAAAATAGTTTGAATAAAATACTAATAATTTCAAGATATAAAGAACTTTTTATATACTACGTTTTTAAATTTTCTTTTGAATCATATGTAATGTTGATAATATAATTGTTATTGTTATATAATATATAATGTTAGTGAAAAAAAAAAAAATAGTTCCGAATTTATTTACTTAACATAAATGACAATCGTCTAGAGAGCTGATTAAATCTATAAAAGGACAAATCTTTGTACAACGGATCTCCCCAACACCAAATCTAAATCGTGCCTTCGATATATTTGAAATAATATAAATTATATAATCGATAAATAATATAATCGATATATTTCCTGTTTTGCTGTCATTCAATGTTTATCTCTTATTTATTTATAAAAATCACAAATTTGAAATCCGTCAAAATGAAGATTGCGTAAATATGGGACATGGCAAAACAAATAAAATTAACTTTCCATATAGAAAAATTTAAAATTAAAATTAATTAAATTCTGCTGAAAGATGACTAAAAGTATTAAAATAATGCATTGTCATCATGTTCTGAGCTATGCTAAAAGTTTCAAATGTCTAACTATTCGGGAAGTTAGTTAGAAATCGATTGCCAGATTTGTACCGGACAAACAAACAAACAAACAAACAAGCAAACAAACAAGAAAGCAAGCTAATAAAAACGTAGTAAAATTAAACAAATTATTATGACGCCTGTTTGTTTTTAAAGATTAAAGATAATACTGAATTCGAACAAATGATGTGATATCATAGTATTCTTTAAGTATTGTAAATATTTACCGCTTAAAAAAGACACAACATAAAAGAGAGTCGTTAAAAAGATCGAAGAAAAGATATCAGTGGAATTATAAAGAAGGGAAAGAACAATAAGAGAATAGAATGGTATTGTCCTCGATTTAGTGATTGGGGAATCGGCTTTTAACATTTATACACTCTCAACAGTTGAAGAACGCTTCCTATTAACATGCAAAATGTCTCCTGATGTGTTCTAGGGAACAGTAGCGATCCTAGGTCAATAGTTCTGGGGGGGCTAAAGCCCCCTATGTCTTGTGGGTTTAGTATTCATTTTAATGTACCAGGAAGCAACACATTTGTATATTATATGTTGTTACAGTCCTTTCCGGTGGCAATCTTATGCAGTGGCGTATCCAGGGGCAAAGTCTGGGGGGGGGGGATTCGTGTAAAACTAAAAATCATCACCGCTGCCAAGTAACAACAACTGTGTTTAGAACGGTTTCGTTAGAAATGTTATGCTGATGCTTACTGCAGTACAATATCTTACTGTAAGTCATGGGCGTCGTCTGCAGTTAAGTAATGAGGGGGGGGGGGGGGGGTCCGGGGGTACACCCCAGGAAATTTTTTGAAATATGACCCCTCAAAACAGCGCTTTTATGCATTTCTGAGGTGAAATTGATAATTTGATAATTTGAATCCTGGGGGGGCTAATTTGGTTTCTGGGGGGGCTCAAGCCCCCTTAGCCCCCCCCTAGGATCGCCACTGCTAGGGAATATAAAATGTGTTGACCATTAAGAGTCTACTATGAGCGTGCTTGAACATATGGCATCTACTAATTGTTTCTGAATCAGGATATGATACAATTTTAAGATAAAGATTTGTTGATCTACATCTTTATTCACTGACTGACAATTCAATCTTGAATTAATAAATAGTCTAGATCTTCCAGAACATGTAGGGTTTACTATTATATGCATTCTACCTTTTCAAAAAAACTTAAGATTACTGTGAACTAACCTTAATATTTTTTCTTTTTTATTTCCTTACATTTTTCACCTTCAAGCGAGCTTAATATAGAGCACAAAATTCTGGGTTAAATGAGACCTATCCTGGCTCTGTACAACAAAACCAAGATTTTCAGCAACGGTTTAGAGTTTTTCGTCCTTGCTACTTCATTAGTAAATCCATTCTAATTCTTCTGAAGAATTTCAAATTTAAATTACAAATTATTTAAATCAAATTATAATTATCATTAACTATGGGAGACATACAGAGAAAAATAGACCCCAGCACCGGGACTTGAACCAAGGGCCTCCTATATATCTGTTACAGGCGCTCTTACCAACTGAGCTATACTGGAGAATGATTTTCTCTTGGCTTGCTAGATTTGTAGAAAGATTGAAAGCTTGGATTCGGGACTTGGTATCGGTAACGACAGAGAAAGATCATTCTCCAGTATAGCTCAGTTGGTAAGAGCGCCTGTAACGGATATATAGGAGGCCCGTGGTTCAAGTCCCGGTGCTAGGGTCTATTTTTCTCTGTATGTCTCCCATAGTTAATGATAAATTAAAATTTAATCTTTCCGTAGTAAGAATACATACTACCAAAAACTTAAAAATTTGAATTACAAATAATGATTTTATAGAGAGTATAGAGGGCTGGAATGGGCCTCATTCGACGCAGCATATGAAAGATTGAAGATTAAGAGCGCAAGTGGATTTGATATCAATATAGAATAATAAAAATGGAAAGCCTCTCCACTAATTAAATGTTTATTTAACAGAACTAGCTTTCGGCCTCTCGGCCATCATCAGTGCCGGTAAAAGGTAAGGAAAAAACCCGACGTTGAGTCACAAGAGAGACAAAAAACGGACTCAAAAAAAAAAAAAAAAACGGACTCGTCCGTTTTTTGTCTCTCTTGTGACTCAACGTCGGGTTTTTTCCTTACCTTTTACCGGCACTGATGATGGCCGAGAGGCCGAAAGCTAGTTCTGTTAAATAAACATTTAATTAGTGGAGAGGCTTTCCATTTTTATTATTCTATATGAAAGATTCTCTTCAAGGTTTCTTTAAGGGCGTTTAAACAAAGGGCTCATGTTCATAGGTACTTTTTTGTTTAGCGTCAAAATTCCATTGTCTGATTGTTTTTGAAAATGTGATTGTTTTATCCTTGTTATTATTCTTATCCCCCAATATTTATTGTAAGTTTATATTATTATTTATTATTTTAAATATTAAAAACAATACTAAGACTTAAAATGATTTTTTTAAATCAAATTTACTAAAAAAAAGTGGGTATTTCATTTTTTTGAGTCTATAAATGAGAAGAATAAAAACCTTCATTTAATAATTATAAAGAGGAGACTGGTGTGTAGATGAGGTATTAATAGCGGAGTGTTAATTGTTATAATGACTTATAGTTGAGGATGGTTCCCGCAGGGTTGGCGTGTGCTTATGTCTTATCAGTTTGAGATCTTAGAATCTAAGTGATCCGTAACCTAACTTACATCTCTTCTTGCTTCGACCGTGAACTCAATTTATATGACCCGAGGACTTAATTCGCTTTATCAATGTACTTTTATCCTTAACTGAAGTAGTCTTTCTAAACGATGTGGCAGGTATGGGCGAGATAAGGAGTTTGTATCCTTTGACCTTGGCATCCCGAATAATGACATTATGATTATGTTGCACCCAAAAGTCGATATTATGTCATTATAGTGATAACGATACAAACTTTTCAGTTAATTATATAGTTAATTTTCACTTTAAGACAAATTCAGATTTTAGTCAAGCCCAGTGGACTTATAGTTACTGATATTGTCTTAAAATAAAACTGACTGAAAAGTTTGTATCTCCATCACTACTTTTTGTCATTGATTCACCTATATTGGTGTTTATTGTGGACACTGACGATGGTTAAGAGACCAAAATTTGGCTTTCAAATGTTTATTTATTTGTGGAGAAGCGTTCACTTGTTCATCTCGGTTTGGTGGATTAGGTCAAAATATCGATTTACAACGTGGGTCAAAAGTAGCTTCCCCCCAAAAACAAATAAAAAAATAAAAAAAAAAAAATAAATAAAAAAAAAAAAAAAAAAAAAAAAAGGATTAGGAAGAAAACATTAATTAATGAAAACCATATCAAACCTCGTATAACGATAAAAACACCTGCCAATTAGTGTAGCTCATAGCTTCCTTGACTTTTAAGACGTAAAACATAGTTGACAGTTCAAAATAATCACAAACCTTCGATTGCTTGGAAGCAATATTTAAAAAATAACAGTGGTTATTTCATATTGGAATTAATTTTTACCCTTACTGTACACTGTACACTTATTTATGTAAACCAGCTAATTAAACTATCTTTAACAACAAAATATTTAATAAGTTATCCGCACTGTTAAACAGAGATAAGCTTTTCTTTTTTATTTACTCGTATATTATGTTATATTGATGTTAATACTCAAAGTAGCTATTTGAGCTGATCAAAACTTAGTTTTATACCATTTATATTGTAGAATATCTTACATTGATGAAGTCTTTCCTGGGTTATTAACCTAGATCTAGATGTATGATGTATGCAACTATCAGATTATTTTAAATAGTCTTGATCATGGGTAAAAATTAGTTTTGATCATAAATATAGACATTTTTTAATTTCTATAAGTTATTTGATTATAATATAAAATATATGGAAATTGCTTTTAATAAGCTTTCTCTTATTTGCTATAGGGACATGATAAAAATTAGCAGTCTAACTACTATAATTATCATCATTATCTTGTATAGACGTTATTATGATTTTTTTTTTCGCAAGGTGGTTAAAAATATAATTATAAACACAATATGCACGAAGAGAATGGGAATTGCTTAGAAGAATACATTGCTGGAATGTTATTGAACTCGATTTGGGACTGTAGCTTTATTATAATGCTAATGGAAAAATTCTCTTATGTTAATGCACTATCGTGTAGAGTTTTACTAAAGTTGTAGATTTTGATGTTTCGTTATTTTAGAGTTCTAAAAGCATTTTGCATAAAATGTTTTACAATTCTGATTAAAATGTTCATTGTTTACTTAGATATAGGAACCATGTTTTTCATTGTGTGGTTGAGGTTCGAGCATCGGAGGAAACTCATGTATAATTTAACGAGGTCTTTTCATTACTGACATGTTTCAACACTGTCTATTGATTATTTTAAATGTATGTTAATACTATCAGAAAGAATATAGGATGTAATCTGTTTTTGTATTATTGTACCGTCGAAGTCTTGTTTAACCCAGTAACTTTATTATTAAATTAGTTATAAACTATTTTTTTTTTCCTTCCTGCACAGTTTTTGTGACTTAGCGTTGTACTTATATAACTGTTGTATTTCCTCATTTGCAAGAAAGTGAAATAAATCAAGCTGACTGGAACATAATTTTTTTTTTTTATTATTAGGTCAGTTGGATAATTTAAAGCAGTTGGAAATTAGAGACATTTTAACACCTAGTCTCTAAGTACCCACCTGTACCTTGATGTTAGAAAGTGTGTCTACGAAATGCATTAAAAGCAGGAATCTGTACTTAGAATCAGTGAAGCGTATAAATAGGCATGAAATAGAGTTACACCTGCTTTATTCACCGAGACCAACACACAATAGTTAGTGTAGTTGCATGATTTAAAATTTAAGGAATGATTAACATTAGGTAAATAGATATCTAACTCAACCGGCATCGTGTTCCAATGAACATGATACGGAACATTGTTTTGAAAATAGAATTAGTCCATGATGTACTAAGTTTAAAATACTGTAACCGTACTTTTGCTTTCACTGTAACACTAAATACGTTTTTCAACCGATTTTAGGTTCAACGTGGTTTGCTCGCTGTAAAATGGGTGCACCTTCTTTTTTTTCATCTCACGTCTTTTTTGCAAACGCATCATATTTAATAGATATAAACTTTCCTAGAAAACCCCCTTTTTACTTTCTATGTAAACATAAAGTATTGTGATGGTGCGCAAATTCGATTTTTATGGATTTATTCGGTTTGAGGTCCCTAAAAGGTCCAAAAGTGGTGTTTAAATAATGTCTTTCTGTCGTCTGTGCAGACGCGTGGAACCTAATATACTGACCTGATTTGACGAAATTCGGAACATATATATGTTCAGAAAAATCACACCTCGAGACGGAGTCGAATTTTAACTCCAAATTTGAGGGTGCTATCACTCAAAAACTCTGAAAAAACGTGGACAATTTTTTTTTTTAAAAAAACGGTTTCGACGGTTGTAAAAAAAAAAAATCTAAAATGTAGTCTATTTAAATACGAATCTTACGATATAAGCCGCTGAAATTTGCACCAATTATACTTCATTATAAACAAACATTTCTGCTGAATTTCGTTTGGATATCTGCCGTCAATTTAAAAACATTATCTTTTGAACTTAAATAATTAACACTAAATAATTTCGAAACTATTTCACCGATAGAGCTGAAATTAACACCAATTATACTCGTACCTTTGTAAAAGATAAAGTCCTCTATGTTGCAACAATATCTGTCGCCATTTTGAAATTTATGGTAAGGAAAAGTTCCGAAACGCCCCGCGTCCCAATTTTTTAAATATTTCCCTTGTAGATTGCTCTTTCTTTATAACTTTGCTGAATCAATTTTTTATTGCAATATGGCAAAAAAAGTGAGATTGAAATGATCCTGATCAGAATTTAGACTTTTTCAATCGACTGTTACTAATGTTACAGATGATTGTGTATTGATTTATTGTAAAGTCCTGAGTAGGTTGTAGGATGTCAGATCCGAAACATCAAATCACTCAAACCATGTTATTAGCATTGTGTCTCTCATGTCAATCTAACTGCGATAGTCGCCAATGACAATGGAATGGTTTCAGAACGCTGGACGAAAAGGCGGAACTAAAATACCTCGACAGGTTCCAAACTGCCATATCATATTATCTGTCACTTCGATTAGTCTTATATGTATAGTAAGGGTGGGGTCGTCCTTTTTTTAAATGCAAATTTAAATGAACTAAACTATCTCCTTTTTACTCGAAAATTAGTTTATTTTTTTCAATGCATCTTTACAATGTTGGCCTTGTGTAAATCGGGCAATTGCACTACTTTCTACATTACTTAACTTTCTATTTTTTTGTTGGCAAACTGAAAATATTATCAAAATGTTCCACTAAAAAAAATTATTACCTTTTAAATTAAAATTTAATCTTAATATTAGATTTATCTTATTACATTAGGTCCGTTTTTTGTGTCTCATGAGACTCAACCTTGGGTTTTTCCTTTACCTTTTCCCAGCACTGATGATGGCCAAGAGGCCGAAAACTAGTTATGTGAAATTAACATTCATTTTGTGGAAAGGCTTTCTGGTTTTCATTATTCTCTTGATACTGCTTTCCATTTGATTTTCTTAAAGGAAAATGAATAACTTAAAGATTTAGATTTATACCAAAACCAAACTATAAAGCAGTTGTAATAATTTAGTCAATGCCATAACTCATTTATCGATCTCATTTTATGGATTTCACCTTTAAATTCAGAATAAGTCATTTTCACTGGACATGTAAAAGTTATAATCATAACTCAAGTCGTTCTTTCTATTAAAAAATAAAAAATAAAGTAAAAAGAATACGATAAAAATAAGTGTAAATCTGTCAAATAAATGTAATTTAGTAATATTTTTCTTTATGATCATTTTGATTTATAAATGTAATTTTTTTGTCAACAACATCTTAAAATCTTCTAACATATTGACGTCTTGATCTTGACGTTACATTTTTAAAATTAATTTTTAATCCCGGGTGTTTATAATTCTTGGTGTTTTACACATCTACAAAATGTACAACATTATCGCTGCAACAATACGTTTAACATTATTATTTTGTTACGTCAGTATGTAATTTTACAACTGTACTCACAGAGCAAAAGATTTCTATATTAAGATTAAATTATCTTAGCTTCGAATAATTAATGACAGAAATTGGCTCGTAATATTAATATCCAAGCCATTGGAAATATTTCATTTGAATGTTTGATTCGATTTAGTGTTGAATCTTCAGTTTTGTTGAGTAGTTTGAAATTTGTGGAATGCCTATTGCAGAGCTATAGCTAAAAGTTCTTTGCATTGTTATTAATTATTGATTATTCCTTTTTTTATTATTTGAAGGTTTTAATTAAATTTCAATTTCGACACTTTTGTCTAGATGGTAACTACCCCATTGTTGGCCCCATATAAGAATTTCAATATGTCAAATACTTTTTTTTATAGGATTTCCATGCAAACTTGTGAATATGTCAAACTAAATAATTTTTTTATAGAATTGCCTATGCACTCTTGTGAATTTGTCTAATAACGTCTAATAAGCCTATAGCAAATAAATGAATTGCAAATGAAGGTATCAAAGCTTTGAGTGCATATTAAACATAAAACATGACGAATGACACATATTCGCTATTATTGCTTATTTCTGTGGGAAAGTATTTTTATAATTATAACAGCAAAGTATCGAAGAATGAATTTGATCCTTTTAATTGGAACATTATTAACAAAGTGTGATTTCTCGAAACTTTACTTCGGCTATTATTTTTACTTCGTGGAGGAATTTCAGATTCTGCGTATTTTGCTATTTCACGCTCCTTTTCTAACGAGTCCCACACACCCTCCGGTCTGCACACCTGCGCAGGCTGGAAGAATCGAATTTCAATTCTTCTCAGGTGACCTGTACAGGTCAGAATACCTGCGCAGGTTTGACATGGCTTGATAGCACACACGCTCCTATCAGGTATACCGCAACGTGTATGGCCGCAATAACTAATGTGTATAAGAGTGGTTAGGTTGGCCTATTTACCGACGACTTGTCTCCTTTTATTATGAAAATAATTATATAATAATGATCATTTTTTTAATTAGACTTTTTTTGTTTCAGGTATTTGTTTTGACATTTCAAAGAATAATCCTTCAGAACTTTTTATATCATCTGTAAGTAACTAAAGCTAATTTCTTTTTTTTTTAATTAAAATTTGGTTTGTGTGTTCATTAACCGCATGTTTTGATAAAAGATATTTTGCTTTTATATTAATAATGATGTCTTAAGATTGACCTCATGTAACAATGACGGGAAAAAGTAAAATTAATTTAAAAATCTGGTTAAGTCTGAGTGCTAATAAAATCTTAGAGTAATTTTATCATACCTTGTTTTACGTATGATCTCAAAAGGTTTATTAGATATTTCTTTCCTGTAATATTGGGACATCGAGGATTATATTCTAAAATTACGTTAGTCTATAATTTCAATCAAAACTGTAAAATTTTTGCTGTGACACTAAAGTCTCTTAATATTAGTAGCAGACTACTGGGTGGGCCAAAAAAAAACGCACTTTTTTGAACACTTATAGCTCAGCTTCTGTAATAGATAGAGATTTGGGGTTTGCGGGGTCTGAAAACTACTTTCTTCTACTTTAAATTTTATATCTATAACTTATAAACTATTGTGTGAAAGCCATGCAATGGTGGTTTCAAATAGGGTCTTATAAAAGTCGTTGTCCGGGTAGTAATCGTTGTTTGGTATAAAAGTAGAATAAATTACCATATGACGGGGGGGGGGGTCTTTTTTGGGTAAGTGGGAGAAATCTCTGTGTTATAACAAAAATTGAAGATGCATTAAGCACAATGTTGCCTGAAGTCTGGGCAATTGTCTTGCAAGTATTGAATTGTTTGCAAGGAGCGATAAGTCGGGGCACCATCTTGCATAAACGTGTAACTTGGCATTTGATCTTCAATTTCAGGCAGCATTGTGCTTAACGCATCTTCAATGTTTATTATAACTTTATAACACTGAGGGATTCCTCCCACTTACCTACAAAGAATTTTGAATAAAAATGTTCAACCACTCTAAATGTCTAATGTTTTTCTAAGTTTTATTTTGTTACTTGCTCAAAGGCAGTTTATTATATAGACGTAAATTAGAGTTAAAGTCTCAAAGAGAAAGTACCTTGAACATTATTTAATTTTAAATAAACTCTTATGTATTTTTAATAAACTCCATTACGAAATTCAATCCAGAAAATTATATATTAACACATTATGTATAATTTTTTTAATTCATTTTTTTTTTGCTTTAGCCTGTTTAATTTTGTTTTTGGAATTTACAGTATATGATTTTTTTTTTTTAAATAAATATAATATATTCTATAAGATAAATGATATTTAAATTTAATTCTTTTGAACGATTTTTATTCAATGACTTCATACTGTAATAGTTTACTTTGAGATTACTCAATACCACGAGCATTGTAGAAAGAACTCCAGATCGATTACATTTAAAATAATAAAAAACCACACCCATTTATATTAAATACCGGCATATTTACATTATTTAAATACATTTATGACAATAGTTTTTATAAAGTCACGTGAAATTGTTAAAAAGGGTTTTTATATATTCTTAAGCAATGATTATTTATCATTGTAGTTAATCATTATAATCGTTATTCATATGTGTTATATGTAAGTAAGTAATGTAAATTGCCGGAGTTACTTGATTGTTAATAAGCTATATTTAATTGCCTTTGTTGAATTAAAATTATACATTGCAAAATCTAATTGTAATATGAAGCAATCATATAATTATATAATATTCTATTAAGTATATTACAGAATTATCATGCGTTAGATATTTGTTTAACTGCTTGTAAAATTACACACTTTTGAATACTAATTAATAAAATACTAATATATATATATATATATATATATATATATATATATATATATATATATATATATATATATATATATATATATACAAGCTGCTCCCTTGGTTGTATTCTAGTTATCCTACCAGGTTATGATCTACTCTGGTTCTTATTTAAAATTCCTGCATCTAGCTTATTTCGCTCTTAAGAAATTCATCTTCCTTCCAATAATCATCCCAGCAAAAATTAATACATAAAAACACTCGTAGGCTTATCTAGATCTATAAGGGATTAACGCCCTTTTTACTCTGTTAAGGTGATTAATCCTAATCTTTTTTTATTTAATTAATTTTTCCAAGTAGATACGTACAACTTATGACCATAAGAAATGTCAACCCTATACCTATTTGGGAAGAGGGAAAATTAGTTATGAGTAAGAACTTTAGATCATATTATCCATTTTGTCTAGGAGATATAGTAGTATTCGGATTTTGAACAATCCCAATTGAGCGCTTTGGTCTTAAGGAAAAACCTTTCCAAGAAGTTTATCTTCATAGCTCCAGCGTTTTGTGGTGGTCTTAAATACATTTTTACCTCCTTCTCCCCGATTTCACCCCCTTAGGATTCGAACTTTAAATAAACTCTTATTTCTTTAGGAGAAGCCTTTATTTGAATAAAGCACTAAACCGATCGATGAAGTTAAGTATGCCCCGTAGTGTCATACCTTATTTGTGAGATCAATTTTAGCTCTAATTTGGGGACCGTAGCTTAGTTTAACTTTCAGTTTTTCTTTATACTAGTAGAACTGAAATCTATGTATTTGGCTATTAGTTTAATGTCACATTAAAACATGAGAAAATAATTGACGTTGTATTAAGGATCAGTTTTATTAGTCAAAAGTTATTACGCTAATCCATTTTAAACGTTTTTAATTATCTTTACTTGTTTTTTGTTTGTCTCCAAATTTTATAACCTTAATTTGACCCTTTTCCCGATTACCTAGAACGTTGAAACTTTCACAGATTTTGTATTTCTGATGACAATACTATCATCAGTCATTAATTTTACAACAAATTTTTGTATTTCTATACATTCATAGGGTTAAATTTCAAAAAATTGTAAATATTCTTTTTAAAATATAGAAGTGAATATTTTTCCTGACAAAACAAATAGACAAATGTTTATTTCTAAAAAAAGTGTTATCAAATATTTTTTAAATACTTGTTTAAAAAAATGTGCTAAACGTTTTTTAAGACTATTAAAGTACTAAATGTACAGTAGCACAGCTATCCTAAACTGTTGAATTTTGGAGGAATTCGGTTCTTAATAGTCATTTAATGTTTTCAGATTAGTTTTACACTAATTAGTACATGCTAATTAAACCTTGTTTTTTAAAATAACTAATTTCTTTTTTTTTTAGTAAATAAAAAAAAATATCCTTCACCGATTAAAGAAATCAGAGATATGTGTCCTCAACCTCTTATAATCTGACTTATTATTTGTTGATATTTTATTTTAATCGCAATTTCAAGATGTTAAAGTGCAAAAACGTTTGGACATTACAATTCCTTTAATTATAATCGCACTGCAACAGTGTTGTTAACAAAGATCAAACATGTAAATTCAATTATCACGATTATATTCAAACCTCCAAATAATAAAATGCTTATGTCAAATGTATCTCTCTTAGCTCCTAATCTGATCATATGGTAATACATATATATATATATATATATATATATATATATATATATATATATATATATATATATATATATATATAATATATATATATAATACGTGATTTTTTAATTTTTTTATATTGTGAGTCGGACTATATATCAAGCTGAGTCTATAGATTAACCTTAAGAATTAATTATAAAGAGGTTATACTATAGGTATAGAGTGTTAATATTCACATGTGTGTAATCTATGGCTGTGTAACTGGTACGGAGGTTCTCAAAGCAAGGACAACTCGAAATCTCACCTACCTATTAAAAACTATCAATTTCAAGCACCAAACATTTCATAATACTTGGCTTTGCCTTTTGCCAATCTATAGATATCATATACCATTAATTGTATTTATTAGTTGTGTAAAAAACAATTCTCTTATTAATCAATATTAACTGTAGTCCGTTTAGTTAGTATTATATGATTTTGCTATTAGTGAAAGTATAAATTATGATTAGTATAGATTATAAAACAACTGTGTCGATGTATAGATTAATTAAAAAAAAAAAATAATAATTTAAACCTAATCAGCCGATCGTAGATCATAATTGGATTACTGATATACTAAGAATATTATAATTATAAACTAATTTGATAGCGAATAAAGGCCCATTCTTTTATTTTATTATCAAATAATCCTCTTGCTGTTTTCTTCTGCGATCATCGACAGTTTTTATATTACAATAAGACAATATCAAGCATAATATAAAATCATTAAAAACAACCTAATATTTTTTATAAAATACAAATAAGGATTACTCATGCATAATTTGTTTACTATTTCAGATTTATGATGTAATGCGTTGCTTACTTGTTACTCGATATTTGTTTGATCTAAACATCATTGGAATACCTCTTCATCTTAAACTTACTTTCTGAAGTTCTCAAGACTCTTTGAGTTCAATTCGACTTTCATAGTTCTATATATTATGTTTCTAAGGCCGAGGTTACATTGGATCCGAATTCGCACGACCTCGTACGAACGAGTCAGATGCGTTCAAAATATTTGTTTTTTCATCAGAATTCCTACGAAATACCTCTGGCCCTTCAAATCCCTTCAAATCCCTTCTTGAATCTTTTCAATTTGTTTTTGTGTGTTGTGGTGGACAGTTTAAGTTTAAGTATTATTTAATTAGAATGTTTTATAATTATTAATTAATTAATAATTAATATAATTTAAATCATAAAAAATATTAATTTATTAATAATTACTATTAATTCAATAATAATTATTATTAATAATTAATATTACTTCATTAATAATTACTATTAATTCATTAATAGTTACTAGTAATTCTACTATACTAGTAATTAATTAATTTATTTTGCCAGTGGAGGAAAGGAGATCATCGTAGGATCAAAAATATCACCACCGAAAAAATAAATAAAAAGTTGTGGAAGGAAGTAGCGGGAACTATTTCAATAGTTTGTACTTTTATCATTATTGTGAATCCTGTTAAAATATTTTATAAACCAATTTCGGATTTCATAAGCTTCATTCGTACTTTTATTGAAACATCGTCTTTGGAATGTTCAGAGATGATCTGTGATTTTGACATACTTCAAAAGTATCTGGAATACTTAACGAATTAATGATTATAATATGATGCAAGCAAATACACTTCATCTGCTTTATAAGTTAAATTTCCATTTCCGTTTTCAAAACTCTCTATTCATTATTCATTATTATTGCACAACAAAAAAAAATCAACGAGACTTCTTGCTCGTGAAAGGCAATGGTTGAAGATTTCTTGTTCCGTTGACAATGTTTGTCCAGGAAAAGGTCTCATTAAGTAATAAGGTATCATAAAAATAAACCTTTTAAAGCATGTTCTGCGTCTCCTACAAAAACATGTAGAACAGTAATATCAGTATTCGAAAAAAAAATTCAGCAGGAGAGTCCAAAAAGTAATTCAACTCAATGAGATCCATCATTCATTCTGTTACACTGAAACTAAATCCTCGCACGATTTCACATGAACACGGTTTCCACTCCATTCGTATTTCATTCAACCTGTACGAATTTGTACGACCAAAATTCGGATCCAATGTTTCCTCGGCCTAATGATGGCGTATGGCCGAAATCGATCCAGGGATCCTTAGATCATGCTACAATATCGATGGTAAAAATATAACCATTTATATCATAATTTACTAACTTACGGTAATAAACCTTAATTATAATTATTTAGATTTAATAATTAATAGTAATTATTAGGATTTACTGATTTTTATAATTGGTATAGGTTATCTCTTAACTTAGAGTATCAAATCTTAAATTTAAAATTAAAATGTAATTCTTAAATTCTTATTAGAACATCTTCAAAGTACCACCGCCTCAGTCTATTTCGAGAGAAATGAGAAATACCTTGATTTCTTCCCTGGGCTCTCCTTGTAATTATCTTTTAACCTTTATGGTACAAATCTATGACGCTTGCACTATATTTAAGTTAATCAATTACTTACTACGTTCACACATCGTTTTGAAAGCGTTTCGGATCCAATTCGTTTTCAAAACGATTCCCGTTCACACAACAAAACATACAGGTGATCGAAATATTTGTTTTCGAAATCTCGTATCGGTGACGTCACGAGTAAAACCTTCTTTCTTGTTACCCAATATGTCCGCGAATTTTTACATTTTATTTACATGTTATTAAATGTTTTTACAGGTTCTTTATAGTATTAACTTTTGTTTAAAAACGTTTTTGCAGTTTAAAGAAAAAGAAACGGAAGCTCACGAAAACTTAAAAGCTTCAAGAACTTAAAAAGTGGAAAAGATTAAAATAACCTGATATCTCGATCCCCTCCGCGACCTGTTCATACGAGCGTTTTGAATTTCGATCCCCCGATCCGATCACGTATTTTTGGTGGAGCGGATCTAACCCGATACGATCCGTCGATCTCCGTTCGTACAGCGTTTTGAACTAGCGGATCATTTTCAAAACCGTTTCCAAAACGATGTGTGAACGTAGTAATTGTATCCGACAATTACAACTCAAAAACGTTGATCCAAGTTTTCATTTTTTTTCAAATAACGCCCATGATAAACATTTATTTTTTTAGAATAATAGTTTCGCAAGTACGAATTTTCATGTCTAGTTTTGTCTGCAGTCAAAATGTAAAATAAGAAATTTAATGAAATTACACAGAAAGAAAGAAAAAATAATTATGTATTGTAGTAGAAGAGAACAAGACATTCGAGGAACTGACTCGCCACCCCACACCTGCACTCTGGATTCTCATAAAAAAAACACAAAAAAAAACCCATTAATTTAACAATATTCTAAGTTTCCCCGAATAAAACTTTTCAACTTCACACGATCCCAATCCGTTTTTTCATTTTGTTAAAACAAAACAGTTTATTTGTTATTTACAGTTTATTATTTATTTATCACATTTTTTTTTTTTTTTTTTTTTTGGTGTGTCTCCTCCTCAATGTTTCTTAACTTTTATACTGAATTCTGAGAAAATAAAATAATGGACCTATAGAAAGTTTCAAGAAGACAGTCAAATTTAGTCATTTCATCATCATATTCTTTCCAAAATATAATTACGTGTATATAAACTTGAAAAAATTATTTCCGGAAATTATTTTATGTTAAGTATATCTCAAGCATGCTAAATTAACTGGAATAAGAATATAAAAACAGTCATGTATAAGTAGTTTTTACTTATATAATAAACAAAATTAAAGTTTCGTCTTTACATTGATGAGAATTAAAATGTTTTGGATATATTTTCATTTCATACATTATGATAACCAAAATCGGCCTTTACTTTTTTCCTGTTTTTCTATCTGTGTGTGTGTGTATGTATATCTGTCGCCATAAGTCCGACTATTTAGGCGCAAAACTGGCTAATGGAAACCTAATAATTTTTATGCAGTACGCTAACATATGGCGCAAGTATTAGGCTTGGTTTCATCGAAAAATATTGAGTGGAAAGTGGAATATGAGTGGAACATTTTTTTTTTTTTTTTCTAAAAAAACTAATCACGCTTAGAAACTTTTCATAACAATCTCGGTTATTGATTTTTTACACCAAACTAACTATTTCTATCATTTGCTTTGTTTACACTTAAACTGTTACAGTTTATAATTTATTTACATATTTTTTACATTGTAATATGTAGTTTACATCCAATTTAAAATTTGTAAATTTAATCCAATTATATATATTTTTAGTTTATTAATTATAACCCTTTTAACGTTGAGCTGGTACTAGAAAAAACTTAAAATGTAGTAGTGAGAGGTAATTACTAATTATGAGGAAAACTTGAAGAGGTAATTACTAATTATGAGGTAAACTTGAAGAGGTAAACTTTAATTATAATATGTTAGGTGAAGGATAAATTAGTCAGAAAGAAATAAGTTTGTTTTTTCTCTTAAACTCTATTTGATTGTAAATGATTTATCTGAGTTGAATTAATTTGTTGATAATATAATTATTCATAATCACTCAAGTGTATAATATTGTGATTTTATAATTATAATAAATTAAAAATTATTATCGTGAGAGTTTGTTCATTGTTGATAGTTTGAGTTAAATAAAGGGAAAAGGTTAGTTGAGAGAGTTGCCATCGATGCTTGAACAGATGGCAGCACCTGTGTAGTTTTTAGCTCGTCTAATCTACACTGTAGTTACATGCTATTGCCGCTAGATGCCATTACTTGTTCCATTTTAACTTAGGTCGGTACCCGTTTGATAGGAACATAATAAACAATAAACTAATAAGTAAGAATTTTACGCAATATTTTACTTCTATGTCTATTAAAAAAACTTTATCAATAAATTAATGCAATATGTTTAAAATATTTTTGGTTTAGACTCTTTTATTAATTTTTGTGTACATTTGTGTTTACACAATGCATTGACTTAAACAACACTGGGGAGGTTTCCTTACCCTGGACACTTGAATAGTGAAAAACAACTTGAAAGTGAAAATCAACTATAGCTGATAACGTTCCTACTGATAGTTGGTAATGGCGGGAAGGTTGCTAAAATTGTGGTGCCTAAAAGTGATGTCAACAAAAACGAAAATGTTCACAGCTAGCGCATCGAGTGGGTCCAGATTCATCTATGGCCATCTTTAGTGGCGCCAATGAAGTTTAATGCATAGAATTTTATAAAGGAATAATCATTAATTGAACTGAACTGAACATAAACGTAAATTGAACTGCTTAAAATGTTTATTGTTAAATCATAGGTAATAGGTAAACTTTCAACAGCTAATATATTCCTTCAGAACGGCTGATTAACAGACGATTCGTGTTTGCTTATGACCTGAATGGAGCGTAGCGTGGGATAAATCTGCGACGATGTCTCCTCGGCTAGATATTGTTATCTATACAAATTACTTAGGAAACACTCCTAAGTGTGTTTGTTTGTTCATCCCAATATGCACGTCGATCCGCTAGCTGTGAACCCAGCTTAAAGTTACGAATTCATGCTGACAAGCTGCGAGCGCAACTTCATAACCCACTTTTTAGTGTTAAGTTGATCCTCCTCGAAACCCTTATGTCGAAAGTGATGAGTCTGACTGTCTTTCACACTTATAATGTTACATATAATGTAATGTAAACACTTGGTATGATATGGTAAGGTTTGAAAGTTACAGAATAAACGGCCTTCTGATTCCATTAAATTTATACAATTATAAATGTTGTGAATTAAGTGGGAAATCTAATGATTTTTTACATCTTTCTTTAATATACCTAAATGTTTTTACAGTCTTTCGAAATCTTTATTTACATTTATTTTATAAATTTGATTTAACGACACATATTTTGTTTTGGTTGTTTATTAACAAGTTAATAATGTATATGTGAACGTACATTTACTGTACATTTATGTTTACACATTATAAATATGTGATGCAAGTTTACATATTAAATTGCTAAATCAATTATGCACAGATACTTATTATTTATTATCAATAAATTTTGGTCCCGTACAAATCGTTTATAGTCTTTATTGTTATGAAAATCAGTGAAATAATATATAATAATTATTTTAATATTTGTTTTTCAAAATGACTATTAAATTTCGACGAACAAGGAATATATGAGGATATTCGATGAACTAATATTATGAAACTTGTTTACACTGCGTTGCATTATTGTAGCTTTAAAAGCTCAAATTATACTTTAACATGTTACATCATAAACAATAGAAATGAAGGTACATATAGAAAAATATTTTAAAAAGCTATGATAAAATAAACAAAGCAAGTCTCAACCAACTCAACTAACTCTTGTAGAATAAAGCTGCTAAAACTTAATTGCGTGTGAAGTAAAAATGTATTTTTGGTTTCTCTTGCAAATAACATGAGGTTAAGGATTACTTTTTAAACTAACTAGTTTATTCATTTATACACCATGAATTGAAGTTTTCATGTTATACCAGCACAGTTTTAACTAAATAGTTCATTTTATTACATAAAAAATACTTTGTACAATGTACGAGTTTATTTGAGAAGCGAATAAATTATTTGCAAGCATGACCTATTATTTTTTATAAAAAGAACATATAAAAAAGCTTAGGATATTTCAGTTTTTAATTAATTACAACAGCTATACTCTTAACATATCTAAATTGCGAATGGTGTATTGTTGGTTAATTTTAAATAATTAAACTTATTTATAGGTAAATAAGTTTAATTATTCTGTGCCCATTCGTTTCTCAATCACTGAAAAGTTCCACATGCACACAGTTTATTTTCTATTGCCACATATCTTTAAAAGTACTCATCTAATTTTTAAGAAATGTTTATAGTTTCTTGAATGTAGCCTTTAGATGGTCCTATATTAATTTCAACCGCCTCTGCATATTAAATTGTGCTAAATTGATATTTTTATTAATGTAAAATATCATAACAATTTTGACATATTTCAAAATGGGGGGGGGGGGGGGAGGATTAAATAAATTAGATAATAATGGGTTTTAAAAGCATAAACCATTAGAAAGAGCTATGTGCAACATTCATTTACGGACTATTTTCATTATCACCTCGTATTTTTAAAATTCCTTGTCCGATTTTGAAGAAATTTGGGTGGTTTGCCGAAAATAGCCCTCAGATGTATCCTTTTTTTATTCATTTAAAAAAAAATTGTGATATTTTCCCTCGATCCAATTAATAATTATTTACATAATATGAGCTCGTAATTTATTATTTGTTATATATAATTTATTATTTATGCTTTACAAAGAATTTAATTCATTCTTTAGGGCATGCACTTAATATCTACTGTTATAAATTATGTATTATTTTTGATTTTATATACTGTATTGCATCGAATTTAAGACGCACCCCAATTTTGAGAATCTATTTGGTAAAAAAAAAAAAAAAAAAAAAACGCCCTTCAATAATTTGAATAAAATTACAAATTGATTTTCCTCATTTACATAAACATAGATTAATTTAGTCACACATAGTAGTAGTAGTAGTCTAGTACTTTCTACTAGAACGGGTAGGACTAACCACTTGTTGGAACCTTGCAATTAGGCCATCACTTAGGCCCTTTTTACGCCCCGCGGTAGAGAGTTCCAGCCACTTCACACATCATACCTCTGTCCACACCAGGGCATCTTCAGTCCTTTAACAGTGTAGCATGATAAATACTTGAGTCTTCAGAGAGTTTGGAAACAAAGGTTTGGGAGTGAGTAACACACTACACACATTCTCTAGTTACACAAGTAGAAGTAACTAGTGAATGTGTGTAGTGAGTGTTACTCACTCCCAAACCTTTGTTTCCAAACTCTCTGAACACTCAAGTATTTATCATGTTACATTGATAAAGGCCTGAAGATGCCGAGGTATGGGCGAAAATTTGCCACCAATAATAATGTAATAAATAAATTTAAAAAAAAAAATGTTGTTTTTTTTAACTTCATCCCTGAAGACTTAAATTTTGAGAAAAGTTTAAAAAGTTAGGGATCAACGGAAGAATAAATCATAAACTACACCTAGGAAGAAGACTTTATGGTCATTTGCCGGCTTTCTGCCTTCGAAGAAGGTCTTTCCCCCTAAATTTATTCTGAAGAAAGTTTGTCATCTAAATTCTCTAAAAGAGATAACATAACGTTTTTTTTTTATGCCCACAAAGCCGTTTAAGATATAAACAAATACATCAATTTAAGAAGCCTTCGAATTTAAGACGCCCGCGCCCACGCATATAAGACGTCCTCGAATTTGACGCACCCAATTTTGGAGCTCTCAAAATCAAGGGAAAAAGAGCTCTTAAATTCGATGCAATACAGTATTAAGTATTTATATTTCATGAATATAAGTGAGATGGTGAATGCGCGTTCTAGTCGTTTGACTTACAGAACTATATTTGTACCAAGAGATGTTATCAAATAACTCAAAATATATTTTTTGATTTACAATCTGAAATCAAATGCGGGAGATTTATTTTTTGGGAGGTAAATAACGCTGTATTAATTATCTGTACGAGGTGTAGGTTTGCTTTACAATTACTCTACTCACCTTCCACTGTTATGCCTTACCAAGGTTATACGCCGCTTATGTAACGATACTAGGTTACAATGATTTATAGCAGTTGGAATATGATGTGAAAAATAACTTATAGTCAAACATGTTTGAACGATTCACAATATCTGTGTCTGTGAACGTGAATAAATTCCATTACAGTGATATATTCTGTTTTCTTGCTTTGTTAAGACTAATATGGGAAAAAAGGAGGGCATTTTTTGCTGTATTTTGTCACTTTTATTTATTTCTTTCACAAAGAAAGTCGAGATTAGTAAATTGAATATAAATATGCTTTATGTGGGTATATACTCGAAATATATGATTTGATTTATTATATAATTCTATAATATATATTTTCATATAGACACTCGACACAAATAACTCTAATTAGTTTAAACGGATTTTAAAAGTTAGTTAGTCTAACAACAACTGGCGTAAAAGTTGATCGATTTGAACGCATTCGGCACACAGGTTCCTTTTTGCATTTGTGACAAGTCTATATAGTTTTAAAAATTTCAAACTTAATGTTTTCTAGATGGCATTTTGGATAAATTGTTTTAAACCTTTTGAAGAGTAGGAATAGATTAAGTAACTATTATTATCAAATTTTAATTTTTTGCCGCCATTATTAAAATAAATTTGGCTGAAATGACGGTGTTAAAAATTTTGAAAGTGCGTGAAGGGTCTAAGAAGACACAAACTAAATATTCTTAAGCATAGTATATTATTTTTAATTTTTTACATGATTTTGGTTTACCCTAGGTATAAATTTAGATTAATAGAAATTATAATAAATTTGTAAATATTCAACCCAGTTAAAATTAAATTTTCATTTTTAGTGAGTATACATAATAACTATAGTGATGCGATGCCTAAAGATCTCGCGTAGAATCATTTACATTTTCCTATTATATCGGCCGTATATTTGTTTTTAATATGGCTACCAGGAAACATTTTCGGTGGAAAACTTATATTCTTGATCTATCTGAAATTATCTTTAAAATTATATGTATCATGCCATGAACTTTTTCATAACATCATCTTGGCCATATTATTTTTAAAAAATATCAAAATTTTGTAATAATAGTTACACATTTTTTTTATACTCTTCAAGACCTTTAAATCTTTGTATAAAATGGTAACTAAAAAAATTTTTTTTAATCTTCTGCCATATTGAAAATATGAAAAAACTAAACAGTTACCACAAATACTAAAAACCTCCTCTGTGACTCTAAAATGGACAATTATATAAACAAATAAACTTTTAAAATCCCAAACCTCTGAAATGAAGAACTTACGCTCGTTCATTAATTATTCGTGGCACAACAAACTAAGAAGGACTTAGGCCTGGGTCAAAGGCAATGGGTCTATACAACTATTAACAGTAAAACCGATTTTATCAACTTAAATAAAAAATATAAACTACATATTTAATATATATATATATATATATATCCGGGATGCTCAAAGGTCTAAAATAGAACATTTTATGTTAATTTCTTTACTCGCGCTGATGTAATCTGATTAAATACAATGTTTCTATCGCATCCTTAATAAATATACTTTACAATTTATTTCAAACGAACAATTTAGAACCAGGAACAATCAATTAGAGTTTTGTAAACAATGGAGAGTTTTTTGTTCTTACGAAATTATCTTTTTTCATCTCTTTACAAATACTGGAGAAGATCTTTAACAGAATGTTTTGCCATTGGTACATAATATAATTTTTCCACTACGCCCACACTTTTGAAATACATATTGGGTAAGATGTACAATGTTCTGTGGCTGCACTTGCTGTTCCATAGGTCTGGATATCATAGTTTATAAATTTAAATATATTCATTTATGTAGGCTAAAATAGTATTTTATGTAATATAGTAATTGTTGAAAGGTGGAAAAAGGATATTGGTGGGATGGTTTAAGGTATAGATATTGATATGTCTGTATAGTATCATTTGTCTATTATACTAAACAATAGTTTTTATGTAGAATTTCTAACACATGAAGTGAAGTTTTTACAATAGTATACGTATTAGATATAAGCCACTTCTTTAGATTGTTACTCCCCTTATGAAAAAAACAGGGGAGTAACAATCTAAAGTAGGTGTACGGAATGTTCTTCTTTAGTCTGTTACTCCCCTTATAAAAACAGAAGTGTGACATTGGACTAAACATCCCTTTGTCTTAATAATTATTTAGTCAAAGTCATTTATGTGATAAAAAACCATAGGGAGTAACAATCTAAAAAAGTACCAGATATAAAAGATAACACGACAAAAATTATGATATTAAGACAAAAACAGAAATCTTAACTCTTAAATTATTTCTAGGTGTATAATACAAAGTTAAACTTTAAAACATTCAATGTGTCATTTTAATTGTTGCTGTTTCTTTCACTTCCTAATCAACCTAAGAATTGGTCACTAAAGGACAGAGGTTAGGCCACTCTGCACTTTATTCACTCGATTCGTTTTGGGTTTCGAACCAGGTATGTCAGACTTGGGACAGTGATTTTAATCAAGAGCTTACCACTGTCGCTGTCGCACTCAGCTACAAGTGGTTAAAAGCAAAAGGGTGTATGTGGTATTGAAAAACGTTCTTCAAAGTTAATACTTACTTCAAGTTACCTTCCATGATCAATACTAATATACTTCTATTAAACTTAGTCCTTCTGAAGGCCAGCCAGCTCGTGTGTCGTGTGTATCCCTACTTTAGTCATTGTTATCTCATGACTAGTTCCTTGTCGCAGTTCTATACATCTCTGTTGAGAACCCATACTGCATCCCCTACATGTAAGCTTCTCAGTTCAGCATTCTTTTAAGGGTTGACTTTCAGAATAACTTTAAACATGGCCATATTCTCTTATACATTTTTTCTGATCAGATCAATTCTGTTTCATAACCTTTGGCCGATAAATAATACTGCTTTATCTTACTTCTAGAGTGATTCGGTATGTTTTAATATGTCACAAGAAATTAATTCTTTTGTGTTTCTCATTAAATACAGGTGGTCAATAACTAAATTCCTGAACTTTTTACTGATAACCGTATTCTGCAGTCCTGTTGTTAATGTTCCGGACCTTTCCTTTTTTTCTGGGAGTCGAGATAGCATGGCAGACATTTAATGTGTTTTAATTGTTTCAATAATTGATTCCTTATTGCCTCCATGTGCTATGTACTTTATGTACTAGTGAGGAGTATTACCTGTTCGTCTACCCGGTGTTTTTCAACTCCTAACTACATCTTTGCTTTATGCCCCAGTATCTTTGCCCATCCCTTCACTAGTTGATAAAGGAATATCATGCACTAACTTTTCAGAAATTTTCTTCTCATCAAGTTCTTCATGTTTTATCAAAAACAACCTTGCTCTCTCTGAAATCCTTATGCCAAACACTAATATCCAATCAAGTCCAATGACGACGCCACTTAATAAAGTATAGCATGCAACCATTTAACTTAACTTTAAAGATTATTCTACTTGGGCTGGTATTTGGTATTATTCTTATCGTCGGGCCCATGATTTTACCTTATCCCAATTGTCGTCGTCCGAATCCGACAACCTTACGGTTAATCAATCTGTGTTTGAGATTCCTACCTTTCTTAACTCTCTATTTCTGTTATCCTTTTTCACGTTTTCTGATTGTCCGGCAATCACTTTTACACACCCCTTACTGATGCCAACCTAGGCCAGGCATGTTTGTCCATCTGAAAAGATGGACTCTGTATCAGTGCCGCCTCCCTGAACAGCCAAGACAATCCTCACCTTTGATGAGTTGCAAGACAATTATTTACAATGCTTTTCTTAATAGCAATAGTTTTTTCTGTATCTTCAGACTGAACCTTATCTGCTACAAAGTAGAAGGAGATGTTTCTCCACGTAAAAATTATGTTATTAATTTTTAAAGCAGCTTTCAGCCTTTAAAAAGATGAAAACGTCAAAGATGAAAAACGTCAATTATATTTATACACATATTTTATTTTTTTTTAGAAAACATTGTCTATAACTTAAACAAAACCTCGCTGGTTTCAATTAACTTTTGAATTTGCATAATGATTTCACGCGTGAAATAGCTATGAGCGTGTTGGTCAACAAACATAAATTTCGTAATTTTAAATGACACTGACATTGAAAAACTAACTCTATCAAGTTGTTTCTCTCATTATAAAAGGTTAGACGTCTTCAACTCATAATAATTTAGATTTACTTCCGGTTGGAAAATTTCTCCTTAATGCATGTATAAACAAACATACATTAGAAAACTCGGTTTTCGAACAACAATAAAACATAATTAAAAAAATCTCCAATTTGAAGTGAACACAATACTATATACATATTAACCAATATCAAACTATTTAATCAAAATATCAGTCTTTGATTGTTTTTAAGCATTAGTGAAATAACTATTTTATATAAAAAGTCGTTCAGAGACAACTCAGACAAACTTTCTCATATAGCTACGAGTTCATAATTACTTGGCCCAGTGATTTCCATTTATTAGTTTTCGTTGGTACATTTAATTATTATTGAACATTTGACCAAAATATATCATATAAATACTTCTCCTCGGCGGGGAATCGAATCCGGCCTCTCTACCTCCGTGTTTAAAGCTATTTTCTCAGGAACTAGATTTTTTCCGGGAAAACGGCTTATATCGTTAGATTCGTATTTAAATGGACTACATTTTAGAATTTTTTAGAAGTATTTATTTTCCTATTTTCCCATATTACCCTCCTCTTAAATGAAAATATACCAAAACTGCATACAGGAAAAATTACTATACTCTTAAAGAGCTTTCTTACGACATGCATCATGAAGGGTCTATACTTTTTTGACTTTTGTACCCCGTACCCCGTACTTCCGCCGTCCGTATGTTCCCAAAAAAGTTGGAGTTAGTTTTTATCATGGTCCCAAGCGATTCACGCAAAAAAAATGTGGTCTCGAATTTTTGCCGCACAAATTTACAGATTTACTGTACTAAATTCATTTATTAATTATTACATATTTACTTTTAATGATTATGACTTATATTACATGCGTATATTTATTTATTTTTTTATTTGATTCGACAAGTACCAGACTAAACTCTATTATTGTCTATTGTTATAAAAGTTAAAAAAAATCGTCTAGCTAGATAGATTTACCATTCACTGATAGAATGTTGTTTTATAATTTCGGTGAGTTTAGATCGCTATCGAATATTTTTTCTAGAGGTTAACTCAAAATCACTTTTACTTGCCGTCTTGTATCCATAATCAGGATTTCTAGATCAAAGAAAGAGGCGTAATCTTGTCCACACCCCCCTTTCATCTTTCACGACGTCCAGACGGCCTAGAGCTTTGTTTAGCTATCGGGATCCTTTCCAAAGTGAGGTTTTCACCTTTTATTCTAAAGTGAAAGGACTACGAAATACAGGTGTTCCAGACTCCTATAGAGTTATTTGTTAAATCGTGTCCAGTTCAATGGGCTTGGGCGCCCTGTCCGTTTTAGACCTTTACTATGGTACTTTCATTTGTTCAACCAAAATGGTTCGACTTACCTTTAAAATCAATGACTTGTATGATTACTCTTGTGTAGTTATTGACAAGTAGTCTCATAAATTTATTCTTTTGAGAACTTTTTTTTATCTTTCATTTTCTTTTTTGTCAATTTAATTCTGGTACTTGAATTATTGACACAATAATCGTCGTGAGAGTTAATTGAATCAATTTCTTTTCTTGAATAGTACGTCACACATCTCCACATACACTAATTTTTAATATGACAATATATTTTTACTGTCTTAATCAATTAACATATTACAAAAGTAACTTAGGCCCATATTCATCGCACCCTAGAATATTTTTTATGCAGTTTTTACCACTTTAAAGAGAACCCATGATTAAGGCAACTCTTTAAAAGATTCTATCACTAACTTGTAGTCCGCCCGTCCGTCCGTAATTTTAGTAGGTATATTAATTCAAGAATTATTTGAATAAAAGAGGCGTAATCTTGTCCACACCCCCATCTTTCACGACGACCAGACGGCCTAGAGCATTGTTTAGGTGAAATGTATATTTGATTGCTTATATATATGCTACGATATAAAATTATTGTACATCTTCCTTCTTCCTTCATATTCCTTACATTATTTTCAATCTTCTTTGCTAATTTTATTTTGTTGGATAAGAGATATAATACCTTGCTAAAATAGACCTAAAGGCGTTTTAAACACCTATTTTTGTTATGAAACTTCGTGTTCTTATTAAGATTTTATTCCTTTAATGGATTTCTGATTACTATTTGCGAATTAAATTTGTATAGTACGCTTTACTCTCGACTACTTTAGATTTGTAAAGCAGCTTTATACCTCTTCTTTCAGTTTTTTCGTTAAGACAGATTGGACTGATATCCAACAATCCAACGCAACGACTAGATTGCTTCAGCATGCTGTTACTGCAAAACTAGTGTTTTATAAATTCTTATATTGTAGTATGTAGCAGTTAGGGGTAAAAGTTGGAGTGCATTAGTTTCTTGGGTATATTCTATAAAGGAATTAGATTATTTCCTGTTGTTGACCTAGAATTTACTTTTTTTGCAATGTAACATCAGAATAATAGAATGTACTTCTTCTGTGTAAAACTGAGAAAGTAATCTTGACTTTTCAAGCTACAATATCATGTAATAAATACTGAACAATTTTTATAACTCCTAATTGGTCATGAGTGAACTGATATCTATCTATTTTCCCACCATAGCTATCCTTCCATTGTTAGTTTAGATGTGATTTCAAACTCAAAAGAAAAACAAGCTTCAAATGGATTAGTCAGATTTAAACCTATATGTCTTAACTCATACCTTGTCCGTTCAAATTTCTACTCGTTCCCTCCTTCAGTGAAAATGACCATGAATGATCGAAATCTAAGTACAATTGGTATTTATCTAAGACATTTGTATTTATTCCTAACAATTCATTGATTAATTGCTGCTACAACTACATGTTTTTCCATTTCATATCCATTTATTTTACCTTAAGAACTATTTCAAAATAAATTGCTTTACTCCTGTAATCTGCATATTATTCGTAAGCCTTTCTTTTGAATAGTGAAAGTAATTTTATGATTTCCATGAATAATAATAAACTATCACTGATCTTCTAGGGAAGGCCGCATCTGAGATAGGGTAAATCCCAGCTTTTCGGGCCAACTACAAGGATCAGTCAGCCAGATGCATTAGGAACTATTTTACTCTTAGCATTTATCACTAAACTAGTTTTAAAGACTCGGTTTTCATTGATAACAATTAATTATTACGCAATTTTGGTTTCGAGCTTACCGAAGGTAATGGAAGGAATGTGATCTTTACGAAGAACGACAATGTTATAGGTCTCAGATATAAAAAAAAAAATCCAAAATAAAAATCCGTTTCAGACATCTGGGAACATTTTTGGATCCTTGTCTGTCTGCCTGTCGCTCGATTTTTGCGAACTCACATATCATAATAACTACTTAGATTTTATTGAAATTTGAATGGTAGGTCATAATTAACCAAATGTTGGTCCCATATAAGTTTCAACCTTCTGCGCCAATTAGTTTCTCTTCCACATGTGCACAAACATACATTTATTTACACTTATATCATCAAAAGCACT
The DNA here is from genome assembly GCA_951217055.1 of Gerris lacustris. Lineage (NCBI taxonomy): Eukaryota > Metazoa > Arthropoda > Insecta > Hemiptera > Gerridae > Gerris > Gerris lacustris. The sequence goes on from OX578281.1 coordinate 45,383,976, forward strand.
TTCTTATTTTTATAAAATTTGGATGTTTTGTCGAAAGTTGCCTGCAGATGGCCCAGATTAATTTCCACCGTCTTCGCTCCTTAAATTTTGCTAAATTGATACTTTAATTAATGTAAAAAAATCGATACAATCTTGACAGTTTTAAAAAAAAGGGGGACAATTAACTAAATTTAACAATAATAGGTTTTAATTGTATAAAATCATTAAAGTATATAAAATAGAACGCGAGGAAGCTATGTGCCACACTAATTGGCAGAGTATTTTTTATACTCGTGATAATCCGGTGCAACAAATATTAATTTATAAGCTATTAGAGTTATTAAAAATATTTAAAATTTCTTTCTTTATTTAGCTTCAGCCTTTGCTAAAGCGTTATGATCATTCTGGAGAACAAAATTTATTTATGTCTCCAAATTCAAAGTAAACACCTGCATCTTTATAAGTACCCACCCGATGTGAAGAAATTTGAATGGTGTGTCCAAAGTAGACCACACAAGGTTTCAAGCAAATTGAATTTTCCTTAAAATTTGTGATCTCCCCTGGGAATCGAAACAGATCCAAATCTCATGTGACCATCATTCAAAATAGTAGGCGGATTATAGGATGTGGGGAAGCTATGAGCTACACAAATTGGCAAACTATTTTATTAATTTGTTTTACATTGTCCTAAACAAATAAAAATTGTTATTAAAAAGAAAAAAACTAAGCGTATTTCATAGTTTAATTCATTTTTGATAGGTAATATTTTTCTTTTGTTTTCCAAAATTTTCCTTGTCTTAACTTTTTGCATATTGTAAATTTATTTAAAAAATTACCGGACTCTTTAAAACATTCTTTACAATTACAAATCATTTATAGGCCTAAAATTTATTTTTTTCCTGTACAGTTGTGATACCTAATCATCTCTACGCCTGAAATACAATTTTAGACCTGGAAAGTTCTGGTGTATAATGTATAATCTTCTATATTCCTTAGATATAATTTTTTCCCCTGGAAAGGGATTTAAATTATCACAATATTGAATTAAATTTTATTGATAGTAACAGTTATAGATTGTGCAATTCATAATTCTTTTCTAATTACTGTTGTTGTAATTAATAAACTATTCTTTACGCAGAGGATGAGAGTTTATAGTAGGTTATAACAGGTTAGCGTAGGTTAGTATAATATAATGTGTTTCATTACCAGTTTCATCAGTAGTCTAGCCAGTTTTTTCTACTGTTTGATTTATCGACTTGAAATAGTGGTTGACCATATACTCAGGCGTTCAAAAGTCAAGTTCTAAGAATTACTGCATTCAAAATATAAGAGAATATAAGATTCTCACTAATACTAAGGCTCGTACAAATTCCTATTAATTTGTAAAGAGAAATACAGTGGGAAATTAAAAAAAAATCATGTTTCCAGTTGGTTGTTGAACGCGCTTACCGAGTGCGCCACTAGTCTTCATTAGGGGTTTTTTTGTTAAGGCTTCAACTAGACTGTTGGACTCTTGGCCGGTAGCGCATCTCTTTGCTTCGCCTCCCACCACCTGTTGGGGTATTCCTCCCGTATCGCCATTAACCCGGCCCCGAGTGTTCTGTGCAGTGGCGGTTACCTTTCAGTTGACATTCTCACCTACCGGCGAATACTGCGCGCATCCTATATTACAACTGTATATTCGTAAACAGTTCGTCGTCTGTCTTATTTTATTTTACGAACGATTTTATCCTTCGCCCATTTTAAGGACCTAATACATATTTATTTGATATTTCTGTATTATACTTAACGATAGTTTTAATACATTTTATTTTAAGAATAATTAGCAAAGGATTTCATAAGTACAAAATATTTCGATTAATCGTATTATAGATTATATTAATTTAAAAAATATTCCCTCTTTTATATTTATATACAGACATATATAAAAATAACATAAATACATCGTAAAAATGACTTTTTCAAATTTCTTATTTAGTATATTTATAATATAGTCTCAAAAGTTCTATTGGATATAATGTGTTCAAATTTTCAACTAATAATTTTATTAAAAAGGTACCTACTTATATAATGTTTATTGCTTAAAATTTATTAGAATATTTTGTGTAATTAGGATATGATTAATTTTAATAATTAAACTGATTAATAAATATTAACTTATTTCAGTAAAGAAATATTAGAATATTTTGAAGAAATTAGAATATTTTGGGTAATTAGGATGTGATTAATTTTAATAATTAAACTGATAAATAAATATTGACTTATTTCGTCAAAAGATTATAAATATTTTTCCTTAGTAGATGGTTTACAAGTTTACACCAATATCATATTGTTGGTTGTAGTTTTTATTTTATATAAGCCATTATTTTTGTTCAATTTACTGTAATTAATATTAACAAGATTTGTATAGTTTTTTTCTAATGACCTCAATGTTCCTCCTTAAAATCTACAAAACTATTCTACAGTTTTAATCAAATAGTTTCTAGTTAGAGACAGAAGTACAAAATTCAAAAATAAATTTATTGTATATTCAATTTTATTACGATTATTAATGTAAATGTTTTTATTAAATTTAAATAAAACGATAAACCAAAATTCTAAATCAAATCTCCTAAATTTGTTTAACAAACATATTTATTTAATTTAATAAATTAAATATACACCTATGAAAAGAAAAAGTTAAACTTAAAACTTAATATATGGAATTAATTCTAAATACATTATAGTCTTAAAATTTATTACCTATTAAAATTGGAATAATTATTTTTAAACAATCCTATTTCTAAATAAGACGAAATTATATTTATTACAATTTTCTCTTATTTGGCAAAAATATTGTTCTATATGTTAATTTTTTTGAATAGAATACATTTATTTATAATTGTGATCCAATTATAGACTTTTAAAAATTCAGATTGAAATAATCTTTTTTAGAAAAATTTAAAATTTTAAGAACGTTTTATATTTTGATGTTTGATTTATTGATTTTTTTCGATATTAATGGCAGAAAAATTAAACTTAGATTTTAATGGCAAAAAAATTAAAATCCAATCTTCTCTATCATATTTAACTGAAACAATTGCGTGAAAGAACATCGCGATGGTCAAGGTTTTTGTCGCGTGACTATCTTCTTTTTTCCTATTTCGTATTCTGAGCGTTTTTCTTTGTTGTTCTTATTAGTATTGGTGTGTTATTTGTTCAATGTCTCGTTTGTGGTTTTTTTGTCGTATTATTTTAGTTTTTTTCATGCTTCTTTTATCTTGCTGTACAATTGATTTGAACGTAGGGTGGGCTCTGCTGAGTTAAATACACGGGAGGGCAGGAAGTTAGCTGTAGGTTAGGAAGTCTTTGTTTCCGACCTGTGCCAATGCAAAAACTATTCAACCTCTTCACTAAATAGACGACAAAACATTTGTGGGAGTTTTTTTTATGCTCTTTTTTTAACAATTTTTCTTTCATGTTTATTATTAACGTCAAATATTATTTCTAATTTTTTAAAAAAAATATATATCTACCTTTAAAAAAAAAACAGTAGATATTTTCATTTATTCTGCCAGTAGTCCTAAATATAGCGCGTTAGGCGTAAATTTCATGACATTTATATTTTCATACAAAATCATTAGTTTATTAAACAATTTTGGATACTTACATTACGTTAATACACAGAGCGTTCAATAAGTTGAAGGAATGAATTTTGTATACGTGAAACAAGTGTTGCTATCTCTCGGACAACTATAGACCTATAATGAAGCTTCCTCTACTGCCCATAATAGTTTGGCAGCGGCAGGTGGCAGGTACTAGTGATCTGCGTCAGTGCGTTTTTATGTGTTAATGGAATCAAGTTTTTTAAATGCAGTAAAACAGGGACCAAAACGCTGCATGGATGATGCTTGCGAGTGTTGTTGACTGTTTGCCTAGTCAAAAAAAAAAAACTTGAATGATTTTGACATTTCTAGTATGATCGTGAGTCCTTAGAAATACGATCCTTGAGACGGTAGACTAGTGAATAGCTGATGCGATGAAACTGTAAAAAAAATGTAAACGCTGCTTCATGCTATCTGACGAAAAATCATCAAAAACATCGCAGGTAAAAACTCGCTATTGATGTAGGCCCTATTTACAGTATCATATACGATCATTGATCCGTGGGAAATGTGTGTGCAAAGTTTGTTCCGCATTCGTTGACACCCACGCAAAGAGAGCAGCTCTTATAGGCTTCCAAGAACTTTGTTGCACCCGATATGGACGCAATTTTTGTTCTTCCTTTATTTGCCTGATTTGGTCCCTATAGACTCTATGCTCTCCCCTAAACTCATGTGTGCCCTTAAGGGTGAATATTTTTAGGGTGTTGCATCGATTAAAGTGAATGTGACGTCAGTTTTGAGCAGCATTCCAGTCGACGATTTAGTTGCTATACTAAAAAATATTATTTACTACAAAACAATTACTGATGGCAGTAGAGGAAGCTTCGTTATACATAATTCTACAGTTATCCAAGAGATAATGTCACTTGTTTCTCGTACAAACATTCAGTCCCAAAACTTATTGAACGCACTGTGTAATTTACAACACTTCACTACAAAACCAGTAGTTTACAGATACTTTATTAAATTCTAACAATGAATTTTAAGTTAATATATACTAAAATATTCTATATAATTGTGTGTAATGTAATTTATATTCTAAAATATTAACTTTAAAGTCTAAAAATAGTTTAATGAACATTTTTAGATAAAAGCATTACACAACTTACTAACACAGAACTTGTACGCTGTAAATGTTAATTCTCTATCTAAATTATTCAGCTACAAATCTAGTTCTTATTTTTAAATATTCAGTAATATATACTTATATACTAATCAAGGCTTTGAATATACATAAATTATCTCTATTTTATTTTTAAATTTGCTGATTATTAACCGTTTTTGGTTTCAAATATTATCTTAAATACACAATTTGATTCATTACCCATATTTTTAAAACAAAATCAGTCGTTCGGTTGGTATACTATAGCTAATTCGATTAGTTTTTTCGAACATTTTTGTCCCTTATTTATTTAATAAAAAAGAGGAAAATCAAAAGTGGCTAAAATGCTTTATTGCTACTTACTATGTATACTTTTTTGAATAATTTGAAATATTTACTACAATCCATTTCCGAATGTTGTACTTTGTACTTTAGATATTAATGTTTACTGTCTTTTAAAGAATAGAGCTATTATTTAAAATTGTTACTTCTTTTATCAGTAATTTCAGTCTGACTGAAGTATTAAAAATGATATCCAATTCAAAAAAAGTTATTAGTTACATTGAGTTTAGAGATTAAGTTATTAAGATAATTTTTTATCAAAATGTATAACACCAGACTGTTAATAATAATCGAATAATCGCAGAAACACTTAATCAAATTAAGCTGATAAAGCTTTAAATGAACATTTTTTGTAAATTCAAACATATATTTTCAAATATAGGTGCAATGAAATAATAATAACAAACAGAGAAGCAATAAAGGTCTACGTTTTGAAATAGGAATATATTTATTCGCATGTTTTAAGTCCCTATAAAAATAAATTATAAGATTTACCATTTAGATAATTGTTAACAGTGGCTCACCCACCAGAGGTTCTTAAATTGTGTTAAATTCTTCTTTAAGTAAATAAAAATAATTTAATAATTAGTTTAGATATATTTTTTTAATTCTTTAATACTATGCAAGTGTAATTTTATCTGTGTATCAATCATTCACTTTCTTTTAGTAATTATTACATGCTTAGACTGTACATCTTCCCCTCCGGTTATGATTTTAGTCATGAGTTCCCCCCCCCCCCCCAAAAAAAAAAAATCATAGCTGCGTCGCTGACTGTTAATAATCTACAAACAAGATACTAAACCTAATAATTTAGTAACACAAATAATTTTTAACATTTTATATCTTTACAGCAACTAATACCTTTTATGAAATACTTTTTTTAGTAACTAACTAAGAACCGTATAGTGTAAAAGATTAAGTTTTATAAGTAAGTGAACGGAATATTAACTTAAAATATGGTATAGTTATACATTTATACTGACTTCGATTTTTTGACTTCTTTTAAGTTTTTATCTGGTGTTGACCGCAGCTTGTTAGAAATAGTTCTTATCATTAGGACCTTTTTTCATCGGGACACGGTATGAAGGCTTGCTTCGTTCAATCTTATTAGTCATTAATTAAATATTTACGATTTTATCATTTTTACCATACAATACTATAATCTAATTAACTCTGAATTATTATAGTGCATGGTTTCCGTGGTTGGTGTAGTGATGAAGTTCTAGGTCACCCGGTGGTGACCGCGAATTGGAGTATGTCCCAAATGTCCCATCGATTAGAACTACTTTTATCAGGATGCAGTAGAGCGTAGGGAGTCTTGTTTCTGTCGAAATTAGTAACGTCGTAAATCAGTTTATTACTTATAATTGTGAATCCTTTGCCAATTATTTTATAAGTGTTTTGTCATTTTTTGTCTAATAGAATAATGTGTGAGTACGATGAAGATAGAAGTGTTTGTTCTGAGGTGATTTAGTGGTAATAATGTGCCTTCTGGAAGGAATACATCAATTTAGTTTTTCAAATTTAACATAACTTCGAATAAGGTAATATACATCTTACATATTTATTTAATAAGTCAAGTTTTAATTTTCTTATGATTCAATACAAATTTATAAGAAGAACAAGCTTCGCTGTGTTGCATGCGTCCCATGTCTTTCTGTGCGAATGGAAGTTAATTCGTAATATCATTTACTTCTTTACTATTCTATACTATACGAATAGTGTAGGAGATAGCGTGCAAAAAAGTGTCTGATTAACATCAAGCTAGAATTGCTTGATGTTAGTCAGACACTTTTTTGCCCGCTATCTCCTGGATTATAATCCATTTATTATGTGCTTGGTGAAATATAACAATTGGTCAACTGGTGAAGTTTTAGCTTAATCAGTTAGCTTATAAATTGGGCTGACATTTAGACGTATTTCTTCTGTTTATGCGTAGGTTAAATTATTGAGAAATATGCTTCATTAAATTCATTATCTAAAAGTAAAATGGAAAAATATTTTGTTCTTACTTTTTCCGTTTACCTATAATATATTTAAGCAATTTGCACATAATCATATTTAATTATTTTATTTGTATTGACATTCTAAATCATTCCAAGTTCTAAATTTTTAAATCCTTTTACTCATTAACTTACTTTTTACACATTTAACTTATTTATTTATTTTTTATTTAGGCTCATAAAACGCTTATATTTATTTATGTTTTAAACTAAGTTACGACGATAAATACTGAAATAATGACAAATGAATTTTCATTATATACGCTTCTATCTTTGAGGACCATAAGTATTGATAATGATTCACTTTTCTTGGAATAGAACTAGATTGTTACATATTCTAAATTACATACATAATGTAAAATAGTATCATTGATTTTTTCATTCACATAAAGTGTCTCAAAGTTATAAGATCCATTCACATAATACGTTTTAAAATGTATTTATAAAGCCTTCAGATTTATTCGCAATTATTGTCTCAAGATTTCTTCGTATTACGTATTTTAAAAAATCCATTTGTATCTACTGCTGGCCTTAGATTTATTCGCATCTAGAGCCTCTAAACCTCAGTGTTTTGAAGACTTTGTTCCATAAGCATAAAGTGCAATGATTCTATAGATTTTTTTTGGGGGCGGGGGGGGGGGGAATTCTTTATAAAAAATGTAGCTCCTTTATTTTGTCACTACCAAAATTTGGTGTTATTTTTATTTTTTTATTTTTTTTGTATAATGAGTCAAACAATTAAAGCAGTTTTTCTAGTTATTTTTCCCTATACTATAATTAATTACGTCACAATACGTAAAACGAGTACGTATTATATACGAATAAAATAGCCACGCTTAACTAATTGTATTCTTGAATAGTTGATATCGTTTCGTAAATATGTATGTTTCCTGTCAGGTTCACTGTTCACTAGATAATCTAGAGCTATTATTTATGTAAACGTATACCTTTTTTTTACTGTTGATAAAATAACTTAAATTTAAGAAAATCGTGTATTTAATATTTTTTCTCACTAAAGTTTGATTTAGAAGGTCATAGTCACTGATAAATTTCTCACATGTCCACTTCACTATACGGATATTATTCTATTTACTATATTATGGCTAATAGTTATAAAATGTAACTTCTATAATATGTTGAGTTATTTTTATATTTTAGACAGTTTTAGTGTATGAAAAAATTTAGTATAATTAATGTTTAAGTTCATTACATAATTAACAAGCTATGAAATAGGATTTTTTTTGTATGGAAGATAGTGTAAAATTGTATCCTTGAATTTTTATCATTATTCGTTTTTTTATGCCAAGTTCGACTAATATGTTGCTTTAATTGTTATAGAGCTGTTAAAAAAATAATATGACTTTTTTTTATTCAAAAATAGTACAAACCAGTTAATATTTGTTAACAGTTTTACAATCATTTGTCCTTACTCCCTATACGATCCATTAAAATCTTTAATACATTTTGTTTTCATACGCTATAGAAAATAAAATTTATATGTCGGGAGATGAACTACCTACAGATTTTCTTTGTCATATAATCAGTGATTACAAAACAATATTTTGTCAGCGAATCGGTCAGTTTTACCAAAATATTAAGTTCCAGCTAAAGGAATTTGAGCTAGGCTCAGTTCCGCTTCTTTTTACTTTGACCTCATTTACTCCTTAAGGGATAGAAATTGGATCAAATCCTCTCTTAGCCGAATATTACGGTATCTTATATCTATTACGATTATTTTATTTTCAGCGGTTTTAAAGAAATAGTGTTAATTTCGCTAGAGAGGGGACCGGTTTCTACTGCTTAGCTGAAAATCGTTCACGGATTTGGACACTATTGACTTTGTAAAAAATATATTTTAATTAAAAATATCTTGAATTGGAGATATGTATGTAATTAAAACATTAATAAATTGAGGAGGAATAAATAACAATGAAAACTAATTGAAACTAACACAAAAAATAATTTATCAAGTTAACTTTGTTTTACTATCATTTTCTAATTATTCGAGTTCTTTTTTTTTTAGTTATTATTAAATTTGCTCGCTCCTTGATAAAGTCATGCTCTTATCTATTTGTCATATATCATTATTACAATAATGACCTTGTCATTCATCTTAGTCTTAATATTTGAACTTAACTAGTTATTAAATAACCAACTACTGTTACCTTTATACATTATTAAAATAGTTTTTCCAAAACAGTTGTCTAGTGAGTAAGAAAGGTAATTAGTTAGAAAAAAGTTTCACATAAATTGCCGCCATTTTGAAAATGCAAGATGGGTGATTGAAAGCATATCAGTATTTTGACCAGAGGGATGACAAATATATGTGCCAAGTTTGGTTCATATACTCAAAAAAAGTGAAGAGCCTGTAAAGAACTTACATATTTATATATATAGAATATACACTCCCGCGTTGACTTATCCCGCCAAGTCGAGCACATGCGCACCATTCTTTAGTGGAACCAACTCAGGGCACTTTGAACCCCCTCTATTATCCTATTAAAGATGCTCTATAGTCTAGTCTATAGGGTTAAAATTAATTTTAAATTATAGTTTATTACAAACTGAGCCAGAAATTAAATTTCACTCGTCCACCCATATTAGTTATTATAAGATATATTATGAGCTTGTTATTTTGACACTCACTAACTGCAGCACTGCAGCACTGATCATCATAATTCTAAGGCACTTCTTTACAATTCAAGAAACTTGAAATTTTGTGTATAGATACCATAAAATATTTAATGTAAAAAAAAAAAAATCCGAAAAATTATGGTTTTTTAACCTCTTTCTGCTGCTTAATTGCCTATTCAGATATGTACTAGGGGGCTCTGTCCCCTACTCGCTTCTCTCGTCGAAAAGCGGCCGCTGCCACGAACCTTCGCACAATTTGACACATTTGTTTGTTTACAAAATTGTTTTCGTGTTTTTAGTTATTGTGGGGTAGCGCCCCAAATTTGGAGCTAAAATTCATTTTTCAATTTCGCCTTTAGGTATAATTTTTCTGAACATATACCTAAATTCGACAAAATCGGGGCAGTAGTTTAGGCTCCACGCGTCTGCACAGACAGACAAACATTTTTCAAAAACCACTACTTTTTTGGACTCAAGGGACCTCAAAACGTGTAAATCCATCAACATCTAATTTTCGTGCCGTCACAATACTTTCTTTGTGTATGAGAAAGTAAAAATAATTAGGAAATAGTTGTAAAATCCAAATAATTTTATATTTCGAATAGAGATTTTGTTACATCAAAGTGTAGTAATCACACTTTTAGAATCCCCTTAAAACAACTTGAATAAAAAATAACAACAAAACTTGAAATTCGAAAAAAAATTATTATCCACTTTTTCTCTTTTGTCACATAAAATTTGACGATCGAATCTTTATTGAATAGAGAATCGATTGAGTTAAATTTAGAAATCATATATCAGAAAATCTAAATTTAAAAAAACTAATACTTTCATTGGTTTTTTTGTCACTCATAAAATATGGCAACTCAATCTCTTATGGTTGGGCATTATTGTAGAAAGTATAAACAAATATTACTTAACTATAAATTACTAAAAACAAGTAATTTACATTCTGTAAAATGGCAAAACATAAATCTGATCTTTACTGAACAAGTTCAATATTATATATAAATAAAAGCGAACTTTATTAGTTTTTAAACAAAATAAGAGTGAAAAATTGAAGTTTTTTTTAATAAAATTTATATATTACAATAAATTTGTATAAAAAAGCTGGTTTCTTTTGGCTCGATCTCTACAGAACTTTTTCTTATTTTCTTTTATATACTGCTTTATTTTATATATTCATCATATATCTTTTTTTTTTGCTCTCTGAAAACCGGGTTTGCTATAGCTGAGATATGTCATTATTTTTCTTTTAGAATATTTATTTGACAACATTTAAAAGATCAGCTCGCTCGAATCTTCTTTCTGTAAAAATTGTCTTTCTCAAATAAGATGAAATCCCAAATTTATTCTTTTTTATCCTTGCCGACTTTCTTGTGTGTGTATGTTATATTCTAATTTATACATACATTGGTATAAAAGCAATTATATAGTGTAGTACTGTAGAGTGTGTGAATTAGGGTTGGTACTTCGATAGGTAAAATCGATGTTTTCGATATATCGAAAGATCAACATCGATGTCCCAACCCTAGTTTGAATAACCAGTATCTAGTCGCAAGTTGATATTTGCTTAATATATTTTTATGTTATCATTTACTTTCGTGTAAGAGTCTCATACGAATTTTTATTTCTGCTCTTTTATTATCTATTTTGAAGATTTTTTTTTCTCTTTCTTTTTATGCAGTTGTCAGTTTTATATTAGCTTGTTAATGTTTTTAAGTGCTATACAGTGGCGTAAATAGCGCCCCGCCAACCCCGCGGTGCGGGGGGGGGGGGGGGGGGCCTGCCCCCCCCCCCGCACCAAAATGAGTAAACAATGATATTTAATAATAAAAATTTATAAAAAAAAAAAAAAACTCTATTTAGGCGGAATTGTTTATAAAATTATTTTTGGGAGATAAAAATAAATGAGAGATAAAACAAATAAAAAGTTCAAATCAGGGTGAAAATTAATTTCAACCGTCTGCGCTCTTTAAATTTTACTAAATTGATACTTTATTTCATGTAAGAAATCGAAACAATTTTGACTGATTTAAAATTAAAACGGGAAAAATTAAATAAATTTAGCAATAATAAGTTTTAAAAGCACAAAATTATTAAAGTACGCGAGGAAGCTATGTGTCACACTAATTGGCAGATAGATGTGCATAGTTGCATATTGTCTTAGTTTCTTAATTAGGTATTGAGTGGCTTTATGTGCATCTGTATATGTGAATAAGATATTCCAGTTCAAGTCTTCAAGCAAGGAGCAAGGTTGTTAGTTTGTTTTCATCTTATTTAAATTATAATTTTACTATTTTAATTAAGAAATAAAAACTAACATTATTACTGTAATAGTACTGCACACGAGTATTTAAAAAAAATTAGAAATAATAATCTGTTTGAAAATTAAATAAATTATTTAGTTGTTAAATTTTTTTAGAGTTTATTGAGCAGATTTTTTTATTGTCCCCAGTGGCGTATCCAGGGGGCACAGGGGGCACATGCCCTCCCCCCCTCCAGACCCAATAGAGTAAAAAGAAAATACCGAAGAATTTTTTTTTAATACATATTTTTTACATTCACCTCATATTAAATTTCACCTCAGAAATGCATAAAAGCGCTGTTTTGAGAGGTCATATTTGCAAAATTTTCCGTGGGTGGACCCCCGAACCTCTCCTTAAATCCCCCAAATAATTAACTTCAGACGACGCCCATGACTTACAGTAAGATATTATACTGCAGTAAGTATCAGCGTAACTTATTCTAACGAATGCGTTCCAAAACAGTTGTTACTTGGGCGCAGAGACATTTTGTTTATTATGTAGTTGTACATTTTTGTTTTGGGAGGGGGGGCAGCTGCTTTGTTGAATAAGTAGTTCCCTTTTCTTGTTACCACTACGAATACCCCCCTCCCAATCTTAACTGACTTAGAATGTGCCCCCCCCCCCCCCAGACCTAGCCGATGGATACGCCACTGATCGTCCCCACTCCATTTGTCCCAGAATGACTAACAAAGAGGGAAAGAAGGGAGGGGGGTGAATTTTGTAAGCTAAAGGGGGCGCATTTTGTAAGCTAAAGGCGCATTTGTAAGCTAAAGGGGGTGAATTTTTTAGTGAATTTTGTAAGCTAAAGGGGGTGAATTTTTTAGTGAATTTTGTAAGCTAAAGGGGGTGAATTTTTTAGTGAATTTTGTAAGCTAAAGGGGGCGCATTTCCAAAAGTTGTGGAGGGGGGGGGGGGCGCCGGATTTCTTAGTTACGCCACTGGTACTATATCAGTTAGGATAACATCTATTCTCAATACGACTTAATCGCCTGAATAAAATTAAGTTCTACTTTCTTTCACTGTTTCGTTTTCTTATTCAGATTTTTAAATAGACGTTTGAGGTTGAAACTAAACGGTATAAGATTGACCTTAAATACGGATTGAAAGTATATATACTGAATTATTTAGATATCACTGGATGTTAAGTCCACAATCGTTGCCGATCATATCACCTCTCTAAAAGTTGAACTAAAGAATATTGTTGTTGTTGAACCTATATTCAAGGGTTAAATTAAATTATTACTTAACAACCATTCCGGTATTTTTGTTTAGAAAAAAATAGAATGTATCAATTTATTAATGTTTAATAAAGAAAAGTCCAGTTCTTGCACCATGACTTAATGAGCGAATTTTTAAAGAAATCTGCGTATTTTTGGCTTATGATAATATAGGAAAATTTTGGTTTAGAATTTGGAGGGGTGAAAAAAAAAAAAATGGTACACAGGGGTACGGGGTACAAAAGTCAAAATAGTATTTACCCTTATTCAAGATGCATGTCGTTAGAAAGCTCTGAGTACAGTAATTGATGTTATGTACACTTTTATCATATTTTCATATAAGAGGGGGGTAAATTGGAAAAAACACGTAGTGATGGTATTTTTGACCCTTAATTTGATTCCATATGGACTCCAAAAATTCTGGCCAACGAACTCATCCTTTCTTTGATATTATTGACATTTAAACAATTGATTGGATTTTTTAAATGCATCCTAAGGTGAGATATCCTCTGGAGTGACACATACATACAATATACATACATACATACTATACATACATAAAAAAGTGTTAAATTTCAGGAATCGATTAAGAATGGTCTAAAACGGATTGCCGTAGAGAAAATTTTCAAAAATTCGCATTACAAAAATTTTGAACCATTGCAATAGCTTAATTTTCTTCGAAAATTCGCTAAAATGAACAAAAACATCCCTAATACAAATCCTACAACAAATTATTGTTGATTATTTTAGGACTGCTTAAATATTATTTCCTGAAGCCCTAATACAAATTATTGTTGAATGTTTTATTAGGACTGCTTAAACATTATTTTCTGAAGCCCTAATAAAATTATTGTTGATTATTTTAGGACTGCTTAAATATTATTAGCTGTGTTTAAAAAAAACATTAATGCCTAATTACATTGCCTGCTTTATAAAATTAATCAAGATATATTATTTTTCCTTGTTTGCTGTATTTGTTTTGGGAACTAGAATTTTACCAGCCATATCACATATTCAACTTGATTTATTAACATTGAACATCCTTAATGCAAGTCGCAAGTGTGGTTTGTAGTACCTGAAATTGAGTGCCTCTAGACTAGATTCATTTCTATTTTACTTAGAGTTCTGTTTATAACCAAATTTTCTTCTGTGAATTTATTGTGAATAATAATTTTTTTGTTGTTGTTGTGAGTAAGGGAATTTGGCCCTTCCTATTAGAATAATTTATTCAGAGAGAAAGAAGGAAAACAAATGCAATTTGAATTACGTGTGTACGAATTGTCCCCCTTTTTTTTTGTCGTACCATAGGTATTGATTTAGCGGTCAATGCCAAGTTTGTTGTAAGAACAAAGCTATAAATTCTACAATGAATTACTACCGAACGCTTTGTTCTTTCATTCCAAACCTTTACAACCTTGAACTCGGTTTGGCACACGGAAACCAGTGTTGATACCATAGGAAGCTGTTCTTAACACAAACTAAATACCTAAATGAAGATCCTCTGTTCAATATCTTGACTCATTATTTTGTTTTGTTTCATCTTTCTTTTCAGTTCATAGGGGATAAAAAATTTGAAAAGAAAAACCTGAATGGTCCTTGGATGTTGTTTTGTTCACTTACTCTTTATCCTTTTGCTACATTGTCACAGTAAGTGACACATTATATAACCATTTGCGTTTCTTTCTATCCTGGTAATAGCCAGTATAGAGAGTAATTTGTTTAAGAAGAATGGGGGAAAAAAAAAATCAAAACAAACGCCTAATGAAGAAAAGTAAAATAAAAGAAATATAAAAATGGACAACAATTTTATATTTTGTTTTTAATTACTACTTTTTAGTTAGAGGCCTATATTATCAAAACTAACAATTACAGCCAAATTAGAGATACACAAATACTGTGTTGTTACAGTAATTATTAAGTTGCTCCATTTTATATTTCTGGACCATTAAACACATACCTTGCTATTATTTTTAAAACTACATGCTTTTCTGTATTTACCTCAATTCTTCTTCTTCGTTGTCTGATGTTGGCGTGACATCTTTGTAATTCTATTTTATCAACAAATATGTAATTAAACATGTTTCCCAGTGAAGAGCTATGTATTAAATTAAAGAAGCTATTGAAGTTATAGGTGAAACAATTAAGTGTAGAGGAAAGGGAGTCTCCACAAAAATTAATTATATGAGAGGATATTATTCAACAAATCTATTGCATCGATTTTTGATCCACAGATCGAAAGCCAAAATATTCTTTCAAAATTTCGTCTCTATGTTTAACCCTTTAATTTTGGGGTTATAAATAATTTATTTTAAGATTTTATGCTTTGTTAATTGAATATTTCTCTTTGCTGGTTAATGTTTATTTTATTTTTATACAGAGTATCCTCGGATCGACGTATGAATAGGTGAAAGAGACTAACATTTCTTAAATATAAATTTCCTCTTCTGGGATTCAGCCCTGTTTGGATGGAAAGTAACGAAATAGTACATTACGCGTCGAGTGCGGAAAGTAGCATTTTGCATGCGAGTGTGGAGTTTGCACCCGAGCGATAGCGAGGGTAGTAAAACCACACGAGCAATGCAAAATGCCGTTTTCGCACGAGTTGCGTACCGTACTTTATCTACGATTGTTAGATTTAAATAATAAATACAGAAAAAAATAAACTTGCAGTATGTAAGTTCGTATCTCTCTGTTGATAAAGGCATTTATTCTTGAGTTGTATTTTTTGCCGAATTAATTATTTTGGAAGGAGTACTATTCTCCACATTTTCGTCAAAGTCACTTGATTCACTTATTGTTTTTCACTAAAAACTCGATATAAACTGTTATTTTAATAAAAGAACTGCAAATTAGTTTTATTAAATGTAAACAAACTCGCTAATCGTGCGTAAAGCTGAAGAATTCCTCTTCTTTACCGCGCTAGTGTGGTAAAGAAGAGGAATTATTCAGAGCTATGAGACGCGCATGCGCAATGAATACAAGTACGTAAATAATCACTTTCTACGCATCTAAACAAAGATATAATGTTTATATTTCGTATCAATCGTAGATAAAAGTTATGTTTCTCTGCAGTAAAGTGTTGTTTGTGATTTTTCATTTTTATTATTCTTATTTCTTATAATTATTATCTAAATGTCTTAATAGTATAAAAGTAAACTAAAATTTTGTTAAAATTTTGTTACTCTTCCAAAATTTATCAATTTTGTAAAAACTTTTCGTAACGAAATCATTCAATATCACCAACAATTCAAAAAATTGTAAATAATGCAATATATCAAAGTAGCTGGAGGGTTCTAAAATTTTGTATCCTTTCTCAGTTTTTCTTTGTGAACAACTTTTTGTCCTATCTCCTAGACAGAAAGCACTTTACTATTGAGAAGAATAAATTTTTCATATATTACAAAGACATACTTGATTTTTTGAAACTAAAATGATGATATAAATTTGTTCCTATTTAAGCAGAGCTGAACCAAAGAATGTGAAATTTCAATGAAAAAAAAGTTAGTATTTTTCACGTATTCATGCGACGATCCGGGCATACACTGTGTATTAGTTTCATTTATTTATGAGGTAGGAACTTCCGCCTATCTATTATTGTTATTTATATTCTCAGATACGTAGTTTATATAAAGAGAAAGCATTGTGATAGCGTGAAATATTGTTTTGATGGATTTACACGTTTTGAGCCTAAAAATTTGATTTTCAAAAAATCATGGTTTTTCGTTTGTTGTCTGTTGTCTGTAGATTGTGCCGACGCGTGAAGCCTAAACTACTAGGTCAATTTCGATGAAATTTAGCATACCTACTTGTCCAGAAAATCATACCGAAATAGAGTAAATTAATTTTAGCTCTAAACTTGGGAGTGCTACTCTCCAGCCATTCGGAATCCAATCTTTATTTATTTTATCTCTATCTTTATTCTCGTTATTTTGTTATGCCTCTATTATTCATTATCCTCAGGTAATGATTATTTGAATGATATTATTAAATATCAATAAATATTAATGAATGAATGAATGGATGTTAATATGATCAAATATCAAATAACCATTTTAAAATTAATTTCATATTTATTTTACAATCAAACAAATTTATATGTATTATATTATATAAAACTTATGAATAAAATACATGTTCTCAGGTATTTATCGTAATTATTCCTAAACAAAGAAAAAACGACCACAAAACAAAAAGTTATTTTTATATTGTTAAAGATGTGATTCATCAAGCTCTACTTACATCTTTAAGACGTCATTGCATTATTTTTTTCTTTTCTTGAATAGTTATTGTTTTTAGCTCGTTAAGTCCTTCTTGTTAATCTTCATAATGTGATTATTTAAGTTAAACAGCAATAAATATGTTCTATAAAATACTGAAGAAGTCAATAATTATAGTTCTCTAATTAGGAAGAAAGACAAACTAAATTTTTTTTTATTAACTGCATAATCTGTGACTGTATCATAAAGTATAATAATTTTAAGTCATAGTTAAACAAAGTGACAGGGACTCGCAAGTGTATACTTTTTCCATGGTTTGTTTAAAAGTCATAATGCATGATTTTTTTCAAGACGTTTAGTGGACGAGCAAGGAGCAACCCCCTCCAAGAGGTAAACTTTAGAGGGAAGGGAGTGCTCCCTGGTCCAGTATTTGCCTTCTCAAATAACATCTACTTTTGCTCGCCTTATCCTTTATTCTTGTAGTAGTTGCCCTGAAATGTCGCACTAACCCTAATTGTTGTATAGATTATTTTAAAATGATACATTTTTCTCTTTGAGTTTCTTCAAGTTAGGGGTTGGTTTTTCAAAATTTCATTTGAAGCAAATAACTTTTAAAAAATTACTAGAAAATTCTATTCACAAAAAGAACCATATTCCTCAATATTTAAATATCACATCATTACCAATTTTTTTTTATTTCTAGTTTTCAATAACAAAAGGGCTCTTTTGCGATTATTTACTGTTTTTTACGCTTCGTAAAATAAATTCTAATAACTGTTATTGTTTTGTTTATTCCAATGTTGGATGAAGATCTTTTACATGAATTAGAGTTAGAGTTGTCTGCTACAGATACTAATTTCTTGTCCAGTCTGAAGGAATGGGAGCAGTCCTTGTTAGTTATGACTTGTTAAA
Source organism: Gerris lacustris (assembly GCA_951217055.1). Lineage (NCBI taxonomy): Eukaryota > Metazoa > Arthropoda > Insecta > Hemiptera > Gerridae > Gerris > Gerris lacustris. The sequence continues at coordinate 45,402,335 of OX578281.1, forward strand.
TCGCTATTTATTAATCCACTTCTTAGCAGCTTGTTTGTGTATCTGAATTTGGCATATTTTATCCTTCCGTTACTGGATTCTGAAGTCGCCCCCTTGTCTGGTTCAGGAGTGTTCGATCCTTAAAAAAAACTTGTTTTACTTCTACGAGTTTTTGTTGTATTTTAGCGTTGTTTAAGTCTCCGCGTGTGTCTCTACCTTCGACCGATAAAACCCGCTTGACTTCTTCCCCCTTGAGGTACCTCACCGGTTTAAATGTCATCGAGTCGGAGGACGGGGCCACCCTTCCCTACCTGTTAATTCTTTACCAAGGCATTAGTATTTTAATATAATATGCTATCGGGAGGAAACAGGAAAGATAGATTCTTGGCGTAGTGTCCTGGAAATGCTGGGCAGAATCCAGCCAGTTCGCTCTGCAAAAACCGAGCCCCCCTTTTTGCAGCTTCTTGAACACATCCAGAGGATCTTGAGGTCAACAATCCTTCCTCCCTACCCTCACGCCACCTTTATATATAAGGAACATGCCTTTATTTTCTTTGCCAGAAAGAAAAGAAAAGAAAGAAAAAAAAATGTTAGTTGTTAGAGGCCTGGGAAGGAAAAGGAAAGAAGACCTTTCTCCTTGAAGCCTTGCGTCGTAACACTCCTGTGGCTTTACAACTTACAAATACTTCACCATATTATGACATTATGAGTTTACGGGACTACTTCACCAGCTATCCTTTTACTGCCTTCTCTTAAACTTTCCTTACCATTTTATTTGACTTTTGAACCAACCTCCCACCTGCCTCTTCTTCAGAACCTTAACCTCTGCACTTATTCTCCTTTCCTCTGTATCTCTCCCTAACAATCACTGACTTAATTTGCTGCTACTAAAAGTACCTCTTGAATTAATAGTATTATATTGTTATAACGTTTGCTGAAATATTATAACCTTAGCTTTATTTTAGGTTATAACTGATTTATCTATAATCTATCATCTATCCAGATTAGTGTAGAATTGATTAATTAAGAATCATTCAATTTTTAACAAATAAATACACTATGTAACAAGTTATCAAATCCATAGCCTTGGTCAGTGGATGACGAGTTGTGGACAGCCCACATTGGATTCGGTTTTTTTCTAATCCACTTGTGGCTAAATCCTTTCTTTATCACAAACGAATGTTTATATATATATATATATATATATATATATATATATATATATATATATATATATATATATATATAAAATATACATACAAATATACATTCGTTTGTGATGAAAGGATTTTAGCCACAAGTGCATTAGAAAAAAGCCTAATCCAATGTGGGCTGTGCTACTGGTACTTGATCTTTCTTTAGCCATTACCGTAGCTCCAAATTTTGTTTAATGTTATTCAGAGGCCTTTGGTAGATAAATAACTTGTTTAATTTATTAAACTTGTGTCTGGTGTATTATACAAAATATATTCTACTACCGATGTACAAGAGACGGGAATAATAAATTCATCAATGGGTTAAGTTGAGCCAAAAAAAATTAAGAAAGAAAATAATATAAAACAGGATAGTGTAGAAAACTTTTAGCTGAATAAGTAACACTTTTTTCTTTTTTTTTGCTGCTCGATCTTTCTTTTGGGCTACCTATATAATTTAAGTTATATTTTATAATTATCCATAATTTTCCTTAAATTTCATCATGGAATCAATCATATCCCATTGCAAGGGTTTATCATTATAAACCCTTTTAAATTTTTTTTTTTTTAATTGCTACTGTTTGAACTTCTGACCTTTATTTTGTTACAGATATTTTAGATACTAACAAAATAAAACAGTATTTTTTTTTATTCTTATTCCGTCTTTCGGATTTTACGTTTCATATATGCATTAGGATTAACAAGACTTTTTTATACCTTTAAAATATTACTTAAGAGAAAAATAAGTAAAATACCGTGCTAAAAGAAATTAAATTTTAAACACTAAAGAAGTGTGGGGTTTTTTTTTAAGAGTTCACAAAGGTTATTTATGCGTAAAAGATTTGGTCAATCAACTGCTTTCATCCTAGGCTCTAGTTTAATTATAAACTAAATTGTTTATTAATATTTTTAAAGTGGTCCAAATAACCTACTTTAAAATTCAATTAATTTTAGTAATCTACTAAAATTAGTTCGAATAACTCGTTTACCTAATTAATATTTATACTAAAAATTTTCTAATTTACTCAAATTAGTCTGACTTCAGCTACTTATATAGTCTTTAATAATCTTAAAAATAGAGTAATATTTGTCTAGATTTTTCACTTAGACATCTAACAAAGTTGATGTAATACAGTTAAATCTATCATATCATATAATATAGACTGTAAATGTAATTAAAGAGTAAGTAATACCTTATTAGTTGAATTATCATAACAAATAGATTTATTGACAAAAAACATCGTCTAAAATGAATTAGGCTGTTTTTAGGATTTCGTTGGTAAAACAGAAACAAAGACACCCTTTTAGTTTCGTTCCTGGTGTCTTTATGTCTGTCTGTCACTCTGTACGGTTCCAATAGCTTTTGAATCAAAAGAGAAAAAAATTGAAACTTTCTAGTATTAAAGATCGTTTTGACGCACACCCAGGAAAATATAGCGAACTCAAAATTATGAGCTGTTCAAATCCAAAATAGCGGATAATTCACCTTTTTTTAATTTTTAAAACAATTGTGTGAGGTATCAAATGAAAGTTATTGAAGAGTAGATTACAAATATATATACATAACACTTATGGAAAGTGTTTAATGTAATTTTACGTCCCCCCCCCTTCCCCTTAATACTAATTTTATGTTCACAATACCAACAAAACCCTTTTTACGTGAGACTTCACGTACAAACAATTTATTTTTATATAGGAATGTTGAATGTTGTAAATATATTATTTGTGGTAGAAGAAATACATAATAAAGTAAATGGTGAAAGAAGTGGTTTTTTTTGTCGTGTTATTTTTTTAGTCGAAATAATTTATGAATATCCTTACTGTAATGGTAAACATGTCAGAATTCCATTTAAGACTTGATTTTTTTATATTACCTGTAACCTGATGTATCATTTACACATATCTAGTTAGCTCTCTTAATTATATTATTATTAAAGACATTAATTCCTAACTTATTGAAATCAATATATAACATGAATTTAATCTTTAGTTTATCTAAACTGTTATATACATTACATTCTGCAAAGTTATATCACGTATATATGAAAGAGAATCATATTAATTGTTGTTTTGCTTTATTTGTAGTGCAGTAACGATTGCATGATATGTTTGGTATGTAATTGAACGTGGCAAACCATCAGGTTTTGTTAGTTAAAAATGCATGAAGAATAGTTTCCTTTAGTTTAGCATTTTGTATATGAATGATTCTGCATATTAACTTTCAGTGTTTTCGTTTGATTTTTTCTATCACAATATTTCTTTTTTATTTAAAACCATTTTTCAATGACGATATTAGCTGACAGTTAAATATTAATGCGTTTTTCATTAAGTTTTTACTTTTTATAACGTTCAAGTAGCATTATCGTCTTTAGCAGTAAAGTTATTACTACGTTTCCAGGTTTCCATGATGTTTATATACGGATTGAATCCTGATTTGGAATTTAACTAGTTAGATGCTTCCATGAGTGGTATTGAATCCTTATTTTAATACACCAATCAAAAATAATAAATAATTTTGTAACCTTCACCTTTTTTTTGGTTTTTTATGTTTGTTTAATTCTAAAAATGACAAAAGGTTTTTTTCTAGTTTCACTTGAAAACCCGCAAGGGACGCTCACACTCAGACTCTGCGCATGTCAGAATCGAGTTCAAATGTTTCCATGAAACTCGATCCAGATACGATCCTAGAATTTAGTGTATCGTATCTGGATCTAAGTCGTATTCAATCCGTATTGAATCTAGGTTTCCATAAACAATTTGTATCCAAAAACTATATTCAATCCGAATCCGTATTGAAACATCATAGAAACGTAGTATATGCGTGAAAAAAGTAAAAAGTGGCTTATTTAAATATACCTATGTGCGAATACATATTTATTTTATTTTTAAACAGATTTTATTCTTGCTTTTAATATTTTGAAATTGTTTGTTTCAGGTAATACAATAACTCAAAGATGATCTTTTATTAACTCTTGATGTGAGTATTCCTTCTGTTTACTTTAATTTTTCATTAACTCTAAAAAGAGGATGCAGGAGATTAGGGGTACTGTTTTATTTTTAATACATTAAATGGATATACATATTGCAGACATATTTGTAAAAAAGATTTAAACTTTTTGCTTTGTGTTGTATCATTAACACGATGGATGAAAACTACGAGTTGAAAAAAAGTTTTTTTTTTTTTTTTTTAGAGTGATTTAACTTTTTGAGGAAAATCAACTTATAAGATTATCGCGTTGTCACTCCTCATTAAATGATAATTCTTATTAACACAATAATAACTTGTAGAATCGTAACAAAACGTAATGATTCTAATTATTAACAATAAGAATTTCTTCGAGTTAATTATATTTCTAGATACCTGCGCTTTATTTTGTGTTGCCACTAAACTGAATGTGGTGCTTATTGATTTTTCCATTTTCTTAACACTTTCCATTTCGTAGAATTTTTTACTATGCTATCCCTTAACACTTAAGATGATATAAAATGTAGAAACGCGTTTGTTAATAATTAATAATAATAATAATAGGTTGTGAAAGCATAACATTATTGAAGTAGGGCTACAGGACGCGAGGAAGCTATGTGCTACACTAATTGGCAGTCTATTTATTTATAGATAAGGCAATAAGGCACTCTCCATGGAACCAAAATATGTACAATAACTTTATTCTGGGTTTGATTCTTAGAGAAGCAAGGGATATTTTACATTTTTCAGTAATAATCTCATTGGAATTTAAGTAAAGTGAATAATCTTTTGTTGTAGGTGATAGCGTATCTTTTACCAACAAATATTAGAATAAAATCCATAGTTGATTTATCTTCTAAAAATAAATGAAGTTAAATACAGATGAAATAAATATACATATTCATTAATTCTAGGGTTATCAACTAAATAACAATTTAAAGAAAACAAAACATAACCCAGATTAACTTTACCATACACTAACCATGCTACTTAGCCTATCCCTTATCTAACACATAATAATTTTCTCCTACAATAACCTAGTACTCTCTCAAGAAGGAAAAAGTAAAACGCAATGGTTATTTCCATTATTCAAGACACATCTAATAAATATAGTTTATCAAGTTCTTTAAAATAGTGTACTCGATTTAAATAAATATACATTTCCTCATACAAAAATACACTTATATACAACAAAAAACTACAATCACTATACTAGATTCTATAAATGTTTAGTATTTTTCTCTTATCGTTAGTTAAATGTAGTTAAGTAAGTTTTCAGTGTATTCCTGGTACGTTCTTGGCTTATAATCGTATTTTTGTTGTTGTAATTTTCTCTTATCTTATATTGAATTTATCGAGGTTTTTATTATTTTGTAAAAAAAAATCTATATTTCGATCACATACCAAGGAATGACGAAATAACCTGCTTAATTGTATTGTTTAAATAGAAAAATACAAAGTTTATACTACCGTCAATCTTTTATGCTACCTGTCATTTAGTATTTTTCTTGTTATCAAGGAGGTTTATTCTTTATTGTTTCAGCCTTCATGACATTGTTTCCTTCTTTTTATCAGCTTTATTTCTTCTTCCTTGATCTTTTGAATCATTTTTTTTTTCCAATATCGAATTATAATTAATGCTATGAGACGTAACGGTAACAATAATTGAAGGAGTCGTTTTCATGAATAATATTTTTATTTATTTGTATTTTTTATTGTATTTATACCTGCATGTTTTGATTTGATCAAAGCAGAGATATTATGCCATGGCCACATGCCACATTTCCCACTGAGTTAAAAATAACAATAAATTTAACTATTGAAGTGGTTTCGCCATTGAGAAATAATATGTGTTAAATCCTTTAAGACAATTTTATAAAGTAAAATACTTTTATTACCCCAATGGGGTAAACCAATGGGATATTTTATCTTGTAGATTTTATTATTATTTTTTTTTTTTATTTAATCTTGGATATGACTTTAATATCCAATTTATATTATGATTATATATGAATGTTTACTGTAATGCTTAAGGTTAGCATGCGCTAACAATTTTCTGCTGGTCAATAATTTTATGATTATCACTTGTGGCACTTATATATTCTGTTATGCCGTGGCTCTATTGTTGTGTTAAAAGTTTAATAAAAAAATCTAAAATAAACTCATACATTTTTTTGCGTTTTGTTTTAATTTTTTGGGGGGTAAAATGGCCGCCATTTTGGAAACACGATACATTTTTGTGAACCAAATATCACTACCTTCAAAATGATACCCAACTTCGATTTTTCAAATCACAAAAATTTTGGGGCCCCTAGTTATGGACCCCTAAAATTTTTTAAATTTGGCTTTTTATATCAACTTCTGGAAATATCATTGGACCAGGGATATGTATATTTTTGTATTTTTGCCTTATTTTTAGGACCTGTCCTTATGGGGTAGCTTTGTTTTGGTTTAATAATTCCATATGGTATATGGTAAAATTCATCTGAAAAGCTCAAAAAAGCAAAATCTATCTAGTTATGAGCAGAGACGGGAAAAAGTCATAAACGTCATAGTCATATGATTTTGTCATAAAATAGCCATTTTACGCATAAACGTCATAAAATGGGGGTTTCTTGTAATAAACGTCATAGAATGGCCTTTTTTGGCCAAATGTTTAGCAAAAAGGTTTTTTTTTTTGTTAATGCAAATTTTTAAATTGAACATTCGTGGTCCGGTTCCAGGTAAAAGTGCAGTTCGAACAAAAAACCCTAACACCAGCTTAGTGAATGGCCTGGGCTCTTAATTCCATGACCACTTTCGGACTTAACTAATGCGCTTATGCATACCTACAACCTACAACCAGACAGTTACCGACGGTCATCCCTGATTCCAAACTAGGGCTCCTGATCGGCTCCTTCTTGGAACAACTCCTTAAATTAGAATCCAGGCAGTTTAAGATTGATTCTCCAATCAGCCAATAGTAAACCCATTGGATTAGGAAGTCTCCTGATTGGCTGTTCCATAATTAAGACTTTGCATAAATCCTAAATCCATGGTAAGGGAATAGAATGTTTAATTGCTCATTTGATGACAAGTAACACGAGTAAGAAACTCGTGTTACTTGTTTCTTGATTAATTTTACTCGTGTAACTAGTTTCTTGATTGATTCTACTCGTGTCAGAATGCCGAAAACTCCTGCAAACAACTTAGCGTTTAAGCGTAAGTGGGTGTCAGGGGAGGTAGACTTTTCTTTGGAAGGTGAATAAGCAGGTAAGCCATGTGATAAGCAGGTAAGTTCTACACCTACTTTGTATCTGAAGTCTTCCAGGTCGTAGCTTCATTGGATGCTGGAGAGGCGCTGTCAATTCGCAATGCAAAAGAAGCCCTAAAGGCTCCAGGACTGGAAACCCACATGAACTACATCAACGACAACTTTGGGGCATTTCCTGACATAATAGAAGGGCTGCAAAAACAGGATATGCTATTTCCAAACGGCGTCAAAAAAATCAAGACCCTTTGCGGTACCGATTGGGTTGGAAGAGTGGGGGAAAAGGTGAAAGAAAAGTTCACTGCTGTTCTCTCAAGGAATCCTGGGTGGGAACACGCCCAGGCCATAGCTGCCCGGTTGAAGGGCGTGCAAAAGCAAAAGCAAATGACGTGTCATGCATGAAATTGTCTCCCCCCTCATCTGCCGACGTCGAAAGGTCTTTTTCCAAGTTTAAAATTCTACTGGCGGTCAAAAGAACCAATTTAACACTGGAGAATATAGAACAACACATGATTACTTTTTACAATGTTGAAGCATTCTGTTAATTAATATCATTTATTACATATATTGTAAATATAATTTTGTATTTATGAAATATTGAAATCTTTTTTGAACTTTTTCCCTCCGAATAACGAAATGCTTCACATAAAGGCTAAATTTTCACAGAAAATAAACGTCATACTTTTGGCTAAAAGGTCATAAAACAACCGATTTTCTAAAATAAACGTCATAAAACAGGATAATAAAAGTCATAAAAGTCATAGAATAAAGGTCATGAAATGGAAAAATAAAAGTCATAAACGTCCCGTCTCTGGTTATGAGTCTCTTTGTTTATTATTATTATTTTTTTTTTTTTAAAAGTAAATAAAATCTTTTATTTTTATTAATTACGGAAAATTGTCATTTTTTTAACTACATTAAAATTCGAAAATTCATGACTTAAATGGATCCCCATCTCCCCTCATGACCGAAAAGTGGAACTCTAAGTTTTTAGATTGTTTTAGTGTCAACAAAGAAAATTACTCTACAAAACACCTCATTTATTTTAATATTAATATTATTGAAATATCCTCTCAAGGGTACTCATGTCATTTTAAACTCAATTCTGTTAATTTACACCTACCCAAGTGCATATAAACTCTATATTGTATGACGAAAGACGATTTTGAAATAAAACAGCTTATACTGTCAAAACAAACGATTAAATTTTCTTTCAACGTAGACCATTTTCTTATAATTTAATTTTTATTTCTCGAACTCGTTAGAAGCGGGTGACTAAGCGCAAAATTACTAAGACTACCTCGTATCTATAAAATAATAACAATAACATAATAAAGACATTTACTGTAGTGTGATTTACACTTTTTTGGTTATAAATTTCCCCTTACTTCATATAACCTGCTAGTACTACGCAATTCATACTCTATCACTTTAAGCACGGTCACTGCTTTAAAACACGAGGTCTACATTTGGCAAACTTCCTCTGATATTATCTCTAAAGGAAAAATGTTAACATTTGTGTTAAAAAGAGGTAGGGGGACAGGACGAATAATAAATCAAATTCGAATTAATTTCACATTTTAATTATCAATACAACTCTAAAATAAAATAAAAAAAATCAACCTCTCTTATTGCTCTGAACTCGCACTCTCTCTTCCAGTTGTATCAACTATACAATATTTAAATAACTAAATCAAATTTATTAAACGTTGATCTTTCGCTTTCCAACATTTGTACGTCTAAAATGCAATGCTTAACATCTTGATTTAGATTATAATAAATTGCTCTAGCAATCTTTGTTTTGATGGCTTATTTGCATAGAATTGAAAGAATTAAATAAATATTACTATAAAAAATTAATTAAATTGTTGATAATAATTTATTTCCTTGTATACGTGAATTAAATATTACTGTTAAAATAATAATGACTGTCTAGAGGCCAGTGGTAGAGTTTTTAATAACCAAATTAATAAAATATATTCAAAAGAAAGTATAAAGAAAAAATATAAAACATTTGTAACTGGAATACTGTATCTAATTATTACATCTTAATCAGTAGGGGCTTTTTTTAAATGTATAATAATATATTCGAAGGTAAACGTTTATTTAACTTGCAAAAAACACATAAAGATAACAAAGGTTTCAGGTACCCCAGGACATTTTGTACTTATAAATGCCACCAATATACAATAATACAAAAAGAGTTGTGTGAAAAAAGAAATTAACTAAAAATTTAAAAATATACAAGCGATTTAGCATGCAAAATTATTTCTTTTTTTATTTCGTTTCTCTTAAAAAGTTTTGACATCTTACATTATTTCTTATAAAAAATATTTCTGTTTATTTATTATATTTTTCCTTGCGGCTTTAAAATTAGGTTTCACGATAAAAATCCTGGTATTAATATCATATAAAGTGTTACATAACAATATTTAAAAGGTTTCTTTTATTATTTTAATGTATATTGATTCACGATTTTCTGGTTACGTTTTGAAAATGCTGGGAAATCTTTCCTGCTAAGGCTTTTGCTATAGTTATATAAGTGTTTGAAGGCCAAGTTATTTTAACTACAGCCTCAATTTTATTTCAATTTAATATTTCTCTTGTTACTGTCATAAAGGAGTTATTATGGTTTGCGTTCTTATACGTAGAATTATTTATAACAATAAAAAAAACATTATCATCATAAAATGAATCAATATCTATAGATCTTTACATTTAAAAGTTATTATTTGTAATTTATTTTCTTATTGAATCTGAAATACAACAATAAATATATTTATAATATGAGCATTTGTGCATTCTCTTAATGTTTTATTAGTTTATTTTGTAGTTAAAGAAATCAATTTAAAATGCGGTTTTTCCTAAAAACAAACTTACATGCCTTATTAATTTAAACATTGTTTATCTATCACATACCTCTCACACTTTGCTGAAAATAAAATATACTTCTTCCTAGATAACTTAATGGAAGAACGAGTTTGTAAATAGTAGAAAGAAATCACGCGACATTACTTAATACCGTTTAATACCTGTCAATTAGTTTTTTATCACTTGTTTCTCTGTTGTATTTATTTATGACCTTACTAACAGTACAAAGACACACAACAAAGCAAAAAAGCTATGAAGTACATGTTTAACTTGTTCGTTTTTTTTTTTGAAATGATATTTTAATATATGAAAAGAAGTTTAGTAAATATATGACCCACTTACTTCCTTTTTGGTAGATTTATTTTAGAAAAATTGACTACCCTCTTAACAATCAAATTACACTTGTATTGTATGAAAAGAAGAAAAGAAAATAGCTATACTAAACTACTATACAGATGAAACATCTTTCACACTGATGATCACATCAAGTAGATGTGTATAACCTCCACCTCCGTCCTATATTAACCTGTGATGATTATCAGGACGTCTATCCCCTAAACCAGTGTTTCCCAAACTTTTATCATCTGTGTACCCTTTTTATAATTTTCGTAACACTAAGTACCCCTCTTAAAAAAAAAATCCATTCATATTTTGGTTGTATTTTATTATTTAATTATTTTTCTTCTAATAGTGTCAATCGGTATTGTTCTTAAAAAAAATGAAATCATATAAATATAAACTACTTTCTTTCTATAAAATGGTTTTAATTCGTTCCCACTTATATTGGAACATTTTCAACACTTTAGGTTTAATCCTTTTTAAAAATGGAAATTAAAAACTTTCTATTTGTCAAATATTTACAAATTATTACTCTTAAAAAGTAATTTTTCCAAAACTAAAACCAAGGAGTAAGGTCTAATAATGTGAGTCACTTCACTCATTGGGATTTGTCCCACGACTCTAGTCGTCATATAACAAATCTAACAAGAAATAGGATGAATAAATAAAAAAATAAAATATGCGTATACTTCAATAACAAAAAAAAAGAAAAAGAAATTAGTACATAAACGAAACCATAAATCAAATTTAAGAAATAAATTAACAGGGAACCAAATTATGATGAACTCTGTTGCCTCAACATAAACAATTTTATCCTTCTCAGGATAAAATTGACTACGCAGTCAAAGCCCATTGCACCGCGTACCCCCACCAAACTCTTCCCGTACCCCCAGGGGTACGCGTACCACACTTTGGGAAACACTGCCCTAAACAATCAAATTACGCCAACAGTCAAATAATTGCGCTTGTATTGTATTAATAAGGAAGCTAAGAAAATAGCTATACTAAACTACTACTCAGATGAAACATCTTTCACACTGATGATCACATCAAGTAGATGTGTAGCCATACCTCCGTCCTATATTAACCTTATGTGATGTTGATCAGGACGTAAAAGTAACAGAAAATATACGTTTTTTATAAGGTGACTTAAAAGAAGGTAACTTGTTACTAACTGTTTACAAAATAAATGTTTCAATTTATACAAAGTTTTCAAATAACTTGTTTCGTGTTTTGTTTTTTTCCTTACTATATAAGATTTTTTCCTGCCGGCAACCCAGTTACTGCTACTGGTTCGAGTTTCTTATGTTTTTTTTTAAACATTCTTTTTTCCTTCTTGAGTGTAACAATGTTTGGGAGAGTTCCAGATTTTTGGATTTTTTTTTTTTTAACTTTTTTATTATAGTTCTTTTTTTATGAGACACACTACTGTGAACCAAATTTATTCGTAGAATGTTTCATAATACCCAAAAACTATAAGCGTATATTATATAGTTGAGTTGTGTTTTTAAATAAATATTTCGACCACTAATCATTACCCTGACTCTATTTGGCCTTTTTCAACCACATAGAACTATAAAGCCGCGTCCACACCAAACACTCATCTTCTTTGCAAAGAGGATGCGCGTTAGTTGGTAAACGAATGTTTGTCCGTGTTCGCCTATGATGCTCCGGGTCAAGTCGATAAATCGAAAGGGATTTGTTGATTTGGGTTTTTAGTCTTGGTGTGTTTTGAGCACAATTCCTGCGATTTCGCAACAGTTCGTGTTTTGGCTTTGGAAAGTCGAGAAAGGTAGTTTTTTTTCACTCGTACTATTTACAACTATATAAAATTATCTGTATAATAACTAGTTGATGAGTTGATATAAATCCATAAAGATTAAAAGTAGGTAATTGGTATATTAAGTAAAGGATGGAATGTTAAATAGAAGTTTTGTCATTTTAGTATAGATAAAATGAGCTATAAACTACGCTACTCATTAAGATAAATATGCTAATATAATAAAATATGACTGAAACCTGTAGACTATAATATAATTAATTACAAAGTACAACTAAGTATAATTATATTACTTCTAAGCTTACCAAAGGTAACAGAAGCATTGTAATTATCAATACGAATTACTAAATACGCAGAGATTAGAAATTACAGTATATTATATTTTTCCAATCTTAAACATTTTATCTTTTCTCCAAATGATAAAGAAAAGAATCAAACAACAATTATAACATATACAACACAAAAACTTCTCATATTCGAGTTCAGTTCATAATTATTACTTAGCCCAGTGTTTTCCATTTATCAGTTTTCGTGTTTTCGTAGGTATATTTAATTATTATTGAACATTTCATCAACATTTATCATAAAAAATAACTTCTTCTCGGCGGGGAATTGAACCCGGCCTCTCTTCGTCCGCGTTTAAAGCTATTTTCTCAGGAACTAGATTTTCCCGAGAAAAGTGCCATCACAATACTTTCTCTTTGTATGAAAAAGTAAAAAAGCAATTTATTGATTTTTTACAATTAACTTATTCGTTCACAATCTGCGTCTTCTAAATTTCCCTTTTTTGCGATTTCGCAAACATTTGCTTTTTTTAAGCAAATGTATGAAGAAGCCTTTTTCGGATTGTTTTATTCCGTACATTATTCAATCCGTTTTAATTTTATAATATCCACAGCGAGAAAATTAAGAGGGTTATATATAAAAGTTTTGACATTTTAGTATAGATAAAAATGATAGCCATAAACTACAGTACTCATTAAGGTAATTAGGCTAATCTAAAGTGGGTATAAGAGAAACAAGTGGGCTATCAGATATGTTAGTAGAATGTAGAATGTGTTCTTTGTGGTTTTCAATTCTTTAGTAGTTGGATTGTTTAAGGAAATAAAAACCTCACTTTTGCTATATTTCGATCCCTCCTTTCTCCTTGGATCATTCTTAAGCTCAACCAGTGGCGGATCTAGATCTTGCGGGGCCCTGGGCGAGACAAAATGGCGGGGCCCCCTAGGATAGAGTGGGGATTGCTGTTAAAAAACAATAAAGTAACTTAATAATAAACCACTTATAACTTGATCCTATTTCACGGCTAATTCCCTTCACTTAGGGCCAGTCGCCAGTCAAACGTTTTTGAACTCAAAATAATTCAAAACATATTATAAAAATAAAAAATAAAATCCCGGCGCGGGAGTGTATTTTTCACTGTCTGTTTCCCGTAGTAAATAATAATTATAATTCGTTTTAAATTAAAATTTAAACTTTCCGTAGTATGAAAACTACCAAAAACTTAAAATTGAAAATCTAACATATTATTTGAACATAAACCCCTCAAATTATATAGTTTTCAACTAATAATCATTTTCTTGGCAAACGTAATCGAAAAGAAACATTTTTATCGTAATAATTAAGCTCTGTTATACTTAACCATTTATTCTTCTTCGTGATATTTTGGATTTTATGGTTAAATTATTATTGTAAATAAAAAGTTAAGCTGTGTTAATAGTGATCAGTCCTATAATTTGAAATCTACACTCGAGCACTTTAAATTTACTCCCCGAATTTATATTCTCAGCTTATAACTTTCCATTTTTAGTGCCGAGTTTTTAGTTTAATTTTCAAAGACACATTTTAAGGGGGGTCCGGGGGTCCTCCCGCGGAAAATTTTGTAAATATGACCTCTCAAAACAGCGTTTTTATGCATCTCTGAGGTGAAGTTTCTCTTTGACATCAATTGGTAATACTGCACTAATTGGCCCAATTATTTCGTACTGTCCGATATACTATTCCTTTTTACAGGATTTGTCTTTTTTACATATCTCTGTACATTGTCAAACGTTTAAGATTATGTAGTATCTCGATAAACTCAGTGTTTTATTTATTTGTTTTAAAAAAAAATACACGAAATGCCACGTTTTATAGCGTAATGATAGATGCTGCCCTTCCCCCCTTGCGCCCTCCTACGCCACTTTACCTTGAGTATCAATTCGGTCTTAACAATAGGCAACGCTATGCCACTGGGTGTTTTTTCGGATTTTTTTTTTTTTAATTGTCTATTCCAGTTCTATAATACGTGTTCCCTGACAATTAAATCACTCATTGGTATTTTGGTTAAGTGATTTTGTTTCTCCATTTGGTAAGTGTTTGTTTTTTAAACTGTACTCTAAATTGAATGCTAGTATGACATGTCTCCTAGTGGTTTAGAATATACTTGTTCTAATTAAATATTCGATCTGCGTCAAAGCTTACTTTCATGACTCCTAATATTTTCCTATACTAGGTCGATTGTAATACCTATTTCTTTAGATTCTATCTGTTGAGTACTCGTACAACTGTTTTAACGAAACTAAATATAAATGTTAACCAAACTGTTAACAGTCCAATACCATAAAATAAAACAGTCCAGTAATCTAGTTGTAATTTAATATTATTTCTTTTTAATGCTAGTTTAACATTGAAAAACTTATATTGCTTGTTATAAATTTATTACTTTGATAAAACTGCTTATTTATTTATTGAGCTATATTTTTCTCTCTTTTATTTTATTAAGCTATTCGTAGAATGTTCTCCAGGTGATCCAATTATATGTAATAAGAAAATAATTTAATCAAGTTTTTATAAAACAGCTGTATATGACGGTAAAGTTTCTTCCTTTTCACTTATCAACATTTTTTTCCCCCTTTTACGTAATCAATTATAACCTTCACATTTCTTCTACTAAGAATTTGATTTATTTACCTACGTAGTTTTACCTGTTTCTATATAATTTGTTTCAAGCTTTGCTGTTTAGATAAGTTGCATAAAGCATAGCAAGTAGTCTATATTCCTAGTGTTTGTTTCCTAGGAAGAACACAAATATCCTCATGCTAATTTATTGTTTGTCTTCTTGGAGTGATTACTGATAAACGTACTTAAATTGATTTCGTAAGCAGCAGTAATTAAGGGACAACGTATTAGTCATAACTGTAATTAATGTTCGGTTTGAGGGGGTGGATCCAGGTTGCCAACTGTACGGTAATTACCTCATTACCGTACGGAAAAATACGGTAGTCGGCCAAAAAACAATGTTTATTTTCCATATAAAATAGTTGAAACGTAACCAGCCACAATTCTTAATTCATTTATACTACTAACTTGTCGCTCCTGCACCTCAATAATTCTGTGAAGTTTAGCTAGCCCGATGTTACGGCGAATCCCCCCATTTGGCAATTAACCTTCTTGTTTGTCGTCTAACTTTTTTGTTCTCCTTATATTATCTCATATTAAAAATAGACTGCCAATTAGTGTGGCACATAGCTTCCTCGCATCCTATCATGTACTTTATTGTTATATTAACATTAAAATTATTGTTATATTACTTTATTGTTTCTTATTGTGTAAAAACTATTAATAGTTTTAGCGATCTTTAAGACTTCATAGCGGTGTCGCTGTTGGTTTTACTAAAAAATTGTATTTGAAAAAAATGTTTGTCTCATTAAATAGGTGAAGTTAGATTTTTTCCCCGACCAAAAATTCCAATTTTAAATTTTAAGTTCACGTTTATGCGAGCGTAGCTGGTGAACGCTTGGACGGATAACGTTGTCCAACGAACTCGTCCTGGGCATTGGTAAAACGAACATGTCTACCAAATTTCATCAAAATCGGTTGACATTTACTCAAGTTATCGTCGCACGTTTCATTATTCGCGGACACACAGACCGACAGACAGACAGACAGACAGACAGACAGACACGAGACCAAAAATGTTCCCTGATGTCTGAAACGGATTTCTATCTTGGAATTTTTAAAATCGGAGGCATAAAAGTTTTTCTTTCTCAAAAGTGAACACAATGCTTCCGTTACCTTCGGTAAGCTCGGAAGCAAAATAGCAGAATTGAGACTTGTTGGTATGAGAGATATGATATCCTGACTTAACTATAACTAGTCTGGGAGTTTATAGTTTTCAAAACAGTTTTGAAAACTCATGGAAAGTTGGTAATTATTCTAAACCACCTCTAACTATCTCGTAATATCAGAACAATAGAAATGTTCCACAATCATAAAATCATCCGCTCATAAAACTTCATGTTGATTGATCCAGTTTGTTGGCAAACTCCCATTTTAACATAAATTATTTTATAATACGTATATTATAAAATATACATACACTATAAATATTTTACTTTGAATTATAGTTTCGCAGAATCAAAGCTTAAATTAGTTGTTAAGCAATTTTAACCCATACCCTAAAGCACTATTTATAGAAATCGAATTTGATAAAGCACGCATCGACTCTTAGGTCGACCTATTGACCCGAATCGAATTTTTCCGCATGATCGAACCCCTCTTAAACCTTATAAAATACTAAATAAAAAGGAGGTACACTGTTACTATATTTACTAACTACATCTCCGTTCCTATTGGTCTAATCTTGGATGGATCTTTTCGACCTCTTGCACTGAGGAGGTTATGCGGTTTTATTCGCAAAACCACTGCAGCTAACCGCTTCCTTCTATATCATCCTTCCGCGTTACTTAACTTCACCTTGATGGTTATCATCAATAGTTATCTGATATGAGTTGTTACTAGTAATTGGTCAGTGTTTTATTCTTTATATTACAATTATTTTATTGCTTTGAACATCAACTGGAAATCAAACTTACAATTACATTTTAACTCTTGTTAAAGTTTAATTTGCTATAACGGTGTGATGTTCATTTATTACTCTTATTCAAGTACAATGGATAGTGAGTCATATGTGAAATTTTAGCATGTCTTTTATACTTTTATTTGAGTTCCGTGATTCTACATCTTCTTATTAAATTTGTTATTTCTGTTGATTGTGCA
Source organism: Gerris lacustris (assembly GCA_951217055.1). Lineage (NCBI taxonomy): Eukaryota > Metazoa > Arthropoda > Insecta > Hemiptera > Gerridae > Gerris > Gerris lacustris. Next base: position 45,419,752 of record OX578281.1, read on the forward strand.
TATGTAGGGCCTCAAATGAGGAAGAAGCTATTTTCAAACTTCAAAACAATATTTATTCATATTTGTTAGTAATTTTCATTCCTACACTATAGTTATTAATTTTACCATATTAATAGGATACTATTTAAAGTAGTAGGTGTTTCCATCACAAACTTGTCTTTTGATTAAAAACATATATTCAAGGAAGACATATTGGAGGATCATAATTTTCTTTTATCTACATTGCAACTTTAGTTATCGACTTCTGTAGTTGGACCTTTCACTCCCTATTACAGTTATTACTGTTGACTTTATGTTTCGCTGAGAAATACATCATTTTAGTGAATAATAAGGCTAATTCATCCTTTAATGTATTATATTATGGTATTTTAAACTATTAATGATTTCTAGCTCCTAAATTCTTCAAAACTATTCTCATTAAACGAGAATCTTATTTAGTCAATAGTTGTGTAAAAGAGAAAAATGTATTTAAAACGATTTCTTTGTAAAGTCACAATCAAACTTATATTACTATGATAGACAACATTGACTGACTTAGCTTGTGACTTTACCGTACTTCGTCACCTTTTTAAAACACGTTGATGAATCAGATAAGGTATCAAATGAGATCATTTGATCAGAACTGACCGGTTTCAAGTATGACTTATCCTCCAGAATTCTTTGTATAAATCTTTATTTGATATCTGCTCAAAGGTAAACTACTAACTGCTCTCCTTTAAGAAAAAAAACTAACTTTGTGTAGCATGTATTTGTGTATGTGTGAAATAATATATAAATAATGTTCGTTGCATGTTTAACTCATATAAACGTTTAGTTAATTTAATTGTAATTTATAGTTTAGACAAAAAATAAAGTTAAAATTAGCGTTAAAAAAAGTTGTCATTTTTTTTTTTTAGAAATAAGCATTTACATTTTCTGGCTGACTTAAATATTAAATAAATTTTAATGGATTACTTATTATTTATTGATAATGTAAACTTTAGATACACCTCTTGTAATTTTTTAAAAAGATATTGTCTTATTGAATGTATAGTTTATTGGGTTTAGTTATAGCAAGTATTTCAATTACTTTAGAATTGGATTTAAAAAAAATAAATCAAGCGATAAATAAAAATAAAATTTTAAAAAGTATAAAATAGTTAATATACAATTAAATTAAATACATAGTAATTGAAAATAATTAAATTTAATGAAATCTCCTTCACAGGTTGAAGTGCTTACCTATTTGTATAGTTTTTTGTTTGTTTATATATGTTCTTTAGAATTGGCAACTAAGTTATAATTTAATATCTTAATTGATCTAGAAAAAATTCTTCACTGCGAATAATCTTTTATTATCTTGTTTTAAGTTTTACTGAATAAGTTTACGGTTTCAATTGAGGAAATAAAAAATGTTAAAAAGAAGGCAACAGAAATTTAAGTTGTTATTAAAGATTTCCTGAACATTTAAAACAATTTTTTAATAAAGGAAGGTAGATTCTTAATTTCAATATTTTAAGGAGACCCTGGGCACAACATTATTATAGCCGCCCTCAGATTAATAATTATATTATCAATAATTTTTTAGCCTTCAAGTATATTTTCCTCCCTTTCTGAGACCCCCCCCCCCCCCGCTCCCTGGGGAAATGCCCAATCTGCCCATTGGTAAATCTGGGACTATTTTAAAGAGAAGTCCTTAAAAGTTATGTTAGATAACTAACATATAGTGGACTAGCATAGGCATTTGTAACAGCTAATTATATCGCTCTAATCTTAGCGTGGGGGGAGGATTACTTGTGTATGATCGTTGATTTTTTTTCCTCTCTTTTTTCCTTTCTAATGTAAAGAGAAAGTATTGTGATGGCGTGAAAATTCCATTTTGAGATTTCGAGTAATTTTCATTCCTATAGATAGTTATTAATTGCTCATTGTCGTATTTTACCATATTAATAGTATGCTATTTAAAGTAGTTGGTGTTTCAATCACAAAATTGTCTTTTGATTAAAGATATATTCTAAAGACAAATTGGAGGATCATAATTTTCTTTTATCTACACTGCAACTTTAGTTCTCGACTTCTGGTTTGAACTTTAGTCATCCCATTTATTACATTTATTACTGTTGACTTCCTATTTCGCTGAGAAAAACATAATTTTAGTGAATAATAAGGCTAATTCATCCTTTAATCTATTACATTATGGTATTTTAAACTTTTTTTACGATTTTGGTAGTATTCATACTACGGAACGTTTAAATTGTAATTTAAATCAAATTATATTTAATATTAACTACGAGAAACAGACAGAAAAAAATGGACTCCAGCGCGGGGATTTGAACCACCGGCCTCTATATTTCCAGTATAGCGCTCTAACCAACTAAGCTACGCAGGAGAATGAATTTCTCTGACGTTAATGATACCTTGACCCGAATTTAAAGCATTCAATTTTTCCACAAGTCTGAGAAGTCAACGTTGATGACAAAGAACTTGACCGAGAAATAATGCTTATAATTATAAAGTACCCAATTAGTACCTGTACCTCGTACAATCAATTAGAAATTCATAGTTTACGATTTTGGTAGTATTCATACTACCAATAGGTATTTTAAACTATAAAAATTATTTCTAGCTCCTAAATTCTCCAAAACTATTCTCATTAAACGAGAATCTTATTGAGTCAATAATTGTGTAAAAGAGTATTTAAAACGATTTCTATGTAAAGTTACAATCAAACTTATATTACTATGATAGACAACATTGACTGACTTAGCTTGTGACTTTACCGTACTTCGTCACCTTTTTAAAACACTTTGATGAATCAGATAAGGTATCTAATGAGATCATTTGATCAAAACTGACCGGTTTCGTTTCAAGTATGACTTATCCTCCAGAATTCTTTGTATAAATCTTTATTTGATATCTGCTCAAAGGTAAACTACTAACTGCTATCCTTTAATAAAAAAAAAATACTTTGTGTTAGCTTGTATTGGTGTGTGTGTGTGAAATAATATATAAATAATGTTCTTTGCATGTTTAACTCATATAAACGTTTATTTAATTTAATTATAATTTATAGTTTAGACAAAAAATAAAGTTAAAATTAGCGTTAAAAAAAGTTGTCATTTTTTTTTAAAAAAAAATAAGCATTTACATTTTCTGGCTGACTTAAATATTAAATAAGTTTTAATGGATTACTTATTATTTATTGATAATGTAAACTTTAGATACACCTCTTGTAATTTTTTAAAAAGATATTGTCTTATTGAATGTATAGTTTATTGGGTTTAGTTATAGCAAGTATTTCAATTACTTTAGAATTGGATTTAAAAAAAATAAATCAAGCGATAAATAAAAATAAAATTTTATAAAGTATAAAATAGTTAATATACAATTAAATTAAATACATAGTAATTGAAAATAATTAAATTTAATGAAATCTCCTTCACAGGTTGAAGTGCTTACCTATTTTTATAGTTTTTTGTGTGTTTATGTATATGTTCTTTAGAATTGGCAACTAAGTTATAATTTAATATCTTAATTGATCTAGAAAAAATTCTTCACTGCGAATAATCTTTTATTATCTTGTTTTAAGTTTTACTGAATAAGTTTACGATTTCAATTGAGGAAATAAAAAATGTTAAAAAGAAGGCAACAGAAATTTAAGTTGTTTTTAAAGATTTCCGTTTAAAACAATTTTTTAATAAAGGAAGGTATAGATTCTTAATTTCAATATTTTAAGGAGACCCTGGGCACAACATTATTATAGCCGCCCTCACATTAATAATTATATTATCAATAATTTTTTAGCCTTCAAGTATATTTACCTCCCTTTCTGAGACCCCCCCCCCCCCCCTCCGCTCCCTGGGGAAATGCCCAATCTGCCCATTGGTAAATCTGGGACTATTTTAAAGTGAAGTCCTTAAAAGTTATGTTAGATAACTAACATATAGTGGCTAGCATAGGCATTTGTAACAGCTAATTATATCGCTCTAATCTTAGCGTGGGAGGAGGATTACTTGTGTTTGATCGTTGATTTTTTTCCTCTCTTTTTTCCTTTCTAATGTAAAGAGAAAGTATTGTGATGGCGTGAAAATTCAATTTTGAGATTTCGATGAATTTACACGTTTTAAGGTCCCCTAGACCAACAAAGTGGGTTTTAAAAAATGTCGGTCTATATAGTATGTGTAGACGCGTGGAGCCTAAAGTACTTACCGATTTTGGTGAAATTTGGCATACATATTCAGAATAATCATACCTCGAGGCGAAATCGAGAAATGATTTTTAGCTCCAAATTTAGGGGCGCTACCCCCTAAAAACTCTGAAAAAACGAGCATTTTTTTTCTCGAATACGGTTCCGACGATTTTGATAAAAAAAAAAAAAGTAGTCCATTTAAATACAAATCCAACGGTATAAGCCGTTTCCCCGGGAAAAATCTAGTTCCCGAGAAAATGCTTTAAATGCGGACGGAGAGGGCCTTCGACGAGGGGTTCGATTCCTCGCTGAGGAGAAGTTATTTTTATGATAAATGTTGATTCAATAGTTATTAAATGTACCTACTAAAACACGAAAACTAATTAATAGGAAACACTGGGCTAAGTATAATTATGAACTCGAATATGAGTTTATTATTGTCTTGGACCGATTATCTTCATTTTGGACTGATCTTTTAATTTAAACCTCATAACAAATCAATCAAGCTATAAAGAATAAAGGTATTGTGCTTAATTTGAACAAAACTCCTTATTTCTTAAATCATTTGCATTATATGAGCTTGGTAACTAAAGACATAATACAAAACTCTAAAGTAGTTTAGAGTTTTTTATTCAAACTTCTACATAAAATTACTTCTTCTTGGACTTATTAACCTAATATTTTAGTAACTCATATTTTGTAATCCACCTCATAACCATTTATTTTATTCTTCATGTGACAATTCTTCTCTGTGTAGGGCGCAAGGGAGCTGTGGGCCCTATTTACGTTTTAGTTTTCATAGTTTAGTATTTGATTTTACTAATGTCCCATGTTCTCAATATATATACGAGTATACCTACATACTAAAATTATTCAAAACTAAACGTTTAATTTTTTATTTTAATAAAAAGTTAAGAATACTTACGTATGTTAATATTTAATTTTACATCCTTGAGAAAAAGAAATATGATAAATAATAATTACTATTAAATTAAGCCCAATTATTTAAACAAGCTTTTATCATATTCTATATTTATTGTTATTAAAATTGATATTTTATACTCATCAGTTAATTTTATTCTTCTCAATAATGTTCGCTTTGTTTACACATTTGAATGTATAATAAGTAATAGACGTAGATTTATTAAATTTAAAAATAAAATGCGCATTTTATAACATTATTTTCTAGAATAAAAGTGAATAATATTTAAATGCTTCAAGAGTTTTGATTAAGCATTGTCTCATCATGGTGATGTAATTTAATTATAAGATTAATAATATATTCAGATGTATATTTTACCTGCAAATATGAGTTATATAAAAAAAAATATATATGCGTACAAATAAATGTTTTTGATATAAACTAAGTTATTTATTCATACCCATGCAGCATTGGTCATTGTACAGCACTCACGAACAAGGTGTACATGTTCGATTCCTGGATGTGGGAATGTTTTTTTTACTGTCATATTTTCCTTCATCTTGAATTGCCGATATATAAAACTAATTATATAGCTATACAAATCAAGTGCAGCTCCAGAGTTGACTTTCAGGGGGGCCATACTGGGGGTTTTGGTCTAAACCATAAAGGGATTGAGAATATACTTGATTATGTACTGCGCCTTTATCAACTGTAGATGACTTTTTATGCCCCCTATGCCGCCCCCCCCCCCCCCCCCCATTGAGAATTTTCCATTAAAAGATTTTTTTATAGTCACTCGACCCTTTAGTAGTTTTGTGTTTAGCGTCCATTATTTTCATAGTATTTTAATTATATTTATTTCTATCTCGATAATATTTTTACCTCCATTTTCCAAAATAAATAAATACATTTAACATCAGAGCCATACCGAAGATCCAGCTGCTAGAATAATAAAACGGCGAGTGACGGAAAGGGCGGGAGGGGGGGGGGTATGGCCCCTTCAGGGGTGATAAACAGTTGTAACTTATAATAAAAACTGAATAAAATTAGTTGAAAGAAGAAATTTATAAATATATACACTAAAAATGTGTAGTATGCTTTATATAAATCTTTATAAAATTTATAAAATAATATAAAAAATGTATCTTATTACATTTTTTTTCTTTTTTTTTGTACTGGTTTGTATATCTTACACAGATTTTTTATAAGAAATAAATAAACACCTTATTCTTCGCAGTTTAGGTAAACACGCGGTACAGTTTCCATATCTTATGTTTAACAGCTAAATTATGGTTGTCACTAACTGGTTTTTCTAATCTAAAATCCCCTCTTCGTTTGATAATATACACAGATGGATCCTTATTCTATACCCAACAAGACAAGGTCTAACCTTTTTGGCACTGCACGATTATTGCGAAGTTTTTCTGTTCTAAAACACTTAGTAGAGAGTCACATGTGAGTACATGTTTAATAAAACATGAGATACAAACAGTGAAGTTGCTTTTAGATTGTTATATAACTTAAGAGTTGTAATGTGTACACAACACAATCCCCCTCTGTTTTGTCACTATTGCCAATACATGAAATAGCTTAGAACTTGTAGCCTCTTTATTGCTGCAATACTTGGTACTTCTTTAGATTGTTACTCCCCTAAGTTTTTTTTTTTTTTTTTTTTTTTTTTAGAATATAAATGAGTTTGACTACATATAACTATTAAGGCAAAGGGTTGTTTAATCCAATGTACTTGGGGGCAAAGGAATATCACACTTCTGTTTTTATAAGGGGAGAAACAGTCTAAAGAAGAACATTCTGTACATCTTCTTTAGATTGTTATTTCCCTCTTTTTATTTTTGTAAGGGGAGTAACAATCTCTAAAAGAAGTGCTTACTATATACTCCTTCAAAGAATTGATAAGAGTAAAAGTGTGTGGAGAAATATTAATAATAATATGAAATTTCAACTAATAATTATTGTAGCAAAGAGTTTCCTCAATTCCTATCACTGAATAATGATCACATGAGTATAAACTAAATTATAATGACGTTACTATAAACTTTAGTTATTGAGAATAGAAGTAATGAGTTTGTGCAGATTAACGTAGGGGTCATTTCAAGCTAACTTTGACACATCTTTGAAAATTTTTCAAAATCGGACAAATAATTTTCAAAATGTGGGTTCGCATAAATGTTAACTCAGATATAAACAGTATTCATCAGAGAAACATTGATAATACAACTATAATAGTGTTCGGTCGATATTGAAGTTAGTTTGCAATCGAAAGTTAGTAGTGATGAACAATTTTTTTTTAAAATCCAAACATCAATCTTGGAAACCGGTGGGGATATTGACAGTATTAATGACGATCAATACTTATTAAGTATTACGTATTAATCAATACTTAGTTCACAGCAACAAGGTCGCTTTAGAAATTCAAAATTTTAATAATCTTCTTCTACCCTGTTAGTGTTGTAAAACAAGTTTTCAGATTTATTTTATAAACTTCAAGATTTTTTAACTATAAAATAAAATGCTCTGGCAATTAGTTTGGCACATAGCGTCCTCGCGTTCTGTTTTTTTATACTTAAATATTTGTATGCTATTAAAACCTATTTATTATCAAATTTATATAATTTTCCCTATTTTTATAAAATCACCCGTTTGTGATTGATCGAACGTTTAGATCCACAAAATAGTAATATGGCTACGTATGTTTTTTCTCTGTTCATAGCTAACCAAAGAAAACTGGTACTATTAATGGAATATCCCGCACAACATCGTAAAGCTTTTATATCTACTATTTTTTGGATCCTAACTTTCAGTCAACAAGTGCGCGATATTGCAATATTTTTGCGCAGTTTGACAATAATATTGACTTATAAATTGATCAATATTGTTGAGTAATGTCTGACGCATTTCTATTTAAGAAATGTGCATTTAGTTACCTCTAGGAAAATCTATCTACCTTCGGTAAGCTCGAAAGCAAAAAATTATTATGATTATTTAGAATTGAGATCACCCATGCATGTAGTCACAACCATAATTGTCTGAATGTACGAGTAATTACACTGTAAACTTTTAAACACAATGATTGAAGAAATAGTCCACAGGCCACCATAAGAAGTGAGTCGCTGATAGATAAAGTTTTCTTACCTTATGGAATCGCTTATTTATGCCGTGTCCACCGATGAATTGGGTATATGGCAACTGGGCGCTGGGCCATTTCTTTTTTGTTGACATGCCAAACTTGCCCTTCTGCGGGAACATTGAAAAGAGATAGATAAAGTTTTGATTTTCACAGGATCATTTAATTAAATTATTTAAAAAACAGTGGTACACGTGGCCACCGATAAGAGTGGGCCGTTTCGGGTGTCCACCGCCCCAAACATATCGCTCTGCGGGGACGTTGAAAAGAAAACGGCCCACTCGAATCGGTGGCCACCTTCACCACTGTTTTTGAAATAATTTAATTAAACGATCCTGTGAAAATCAAAACTTTATCTATCTCTTTTCAATGTTCCTGCAGAAGGGCAAGTTTGGCATGTCAACAAAAAAGAAATGGCCCAGCGCCCAGTTGCCATATACCCAATTCATCGGTGGACAAGGCATAAATAAGCGATTCCATAAGGTAATAAAACTTTATCAATCAGCGACTCACTTCTTATGGTGGCCTGTGGACTAAAATAAAAAAGCTTATTTTGAAGTTTGAATTATTCTAGTTCTAGTAATATTATTATGGTATCTTGTAGTTTGCAATCTCAGGATTGATAAAGCTCCATAAAACCTCTATAAAAGAATTAATTTAGAAATTATGATGGGTACCAAATGCGAGAGTAGAATGAGGGCAAATTTCTTGGCTAAAAATATTGGGCACATTTTAAGCTTTTTCAAGGTTTACTAGTAGATTAATAATAACAATTGTAAATCAAATCAGTTTACGTCAAAGTATCAAAAAATAAAAATAAAAAATACAGACCGGTTTTAACTGTCATCTTCACAGTACTTATTTTTAAACATATTTTGCGATAAACTTGATATTATGCTGATTTAGTTTTTACTTTTTATTAATCCACTTGTAAACCTTGGCTTGTAATATTTAATTTAACCACATCAACCAAGTTGTAAATTGATAAAAGTACTTTTTTTTAGATACTTTATCGAACTGTTTTAGAAAATACGATTCGTTAAGCCTATGGCAAGAAATAAAAGTATAATTAAAAAAATAATTTAGATCAGTAATTACTTCTATTTGAAGACCAACAAATCAAACCAAACATTTGTTTTTATTGGAATAAATGTAGTGGCCTTAGCTTAGCAATAACAAATCATATCGAGGTGATTCGTCGCAGTCGGGAAACAACTCGATTATATAAATGATAAGGATTTTATTGAACTATTATAGGCGGTCAAAATGTTTGCGCAAATATTTTGTCCGTGTATGGGTCTTTTTGAAGTTTGCGCAAACATGATGTTTGACGTTTATGGCCTAAATTTTCCCGACATCAGGATTGTCGAAATGTTTGATCGTGTATGGGGCCCTTTAAGTTAAATTGATATTATTCGTACGAAGTTAAAAAGAAGTGGGGGGACTTCATTGAGTTAGGACCCTAGCATAAAAAGAATTAATAAATTAGAGGGGACAAACAATCCATCTGATGTGGTTTATTAATCATGGTTATTGAATTTAAGTGTGACTTATGCTTCCTAGTAACTACCGAGGGTAACGGAAGCTATATGATCGTTCTAAAGAAAGAAATTTTTTTGACTGAATTTAAAAATTCGAAAACATAAATCCTTTTTAGACATCAGGGAATATTTTTGATCCTGTGTCATCATTTTTGCGAACCAACTTAGCTTAAAAACTACTCGTTTTATTTTAATGAAATTTGGAATGTTGGCCATAATTAGCCCATTGTTGGTCTCATACAAGTTTCATTAGTTTTTCTCTGCCACATGTGTACAAACATAAATTTACAAATATTTTTTTAAAATATTCATCTGATTTTTACAGAAATTTTTAAAAATAGTTGGAACAATTTTGTATTACTCTTTTACATTTTTGTTATTTAATTTATAACTTTTACTGTTGTTCATTGTAGGTTCTAACAATAGCCTAATGGCCGAAAGCCGATTCAAATTAATGTTTTTATTGTCTATAAAAACCTTCATTTTTATCTTATTATAAATATCGTATATATATATATATATATGTATATATTTTTGTTTTTTTTAGATAATAATAATATAATCTTATTACTTTATTAATATTATATTATCTTAGTAGAAGTAGATAATTGTGTATCATTGAGTTTATGACAAGGTATATGTTATGGGTATAGTTTTATTTTGTTATTGTTAGTTATATTAATTATAATCAGGTCATAGACTTCATTAAGATTAACTTGATAATAAATTTGTAATTTCATTTGGTGACACGGCATATTAAAACTTAATGTGTAACATTTGATTTATCCGCTTCATTTTTAATCAATAGATTACTCGTTAAAAAAATTAAAGTATAAGTCAAATGACATAGAATTATTTATATTTATATCGTCTAAATGAATGTCATATGGTACATTATTCATATCATTTAGGTGTTGTATTATTACATTTTTTTTTAACACATTGTCCTATTAACCTTGTTCTGTTGGCAGACCAGAAAGATATAAAATTGAACGACCTTCAAGGTTATTTTGACGTTATTTTTTTGCAATTAAAGTGCTTATAATCTGATTAATTTCAGCAAACAAGTATTATATGTAAGTTTATGTTAAATGGATTGTATACGTACACGCTAACACACATTCATTTATATTTGCATATAGTATACATAATATATATTTTTACAGGCGAGCTTTTTATTTGGTTTTATAATTTATGTGTATATAGAGACAATTGAAAATCTTAGTTAAGAATAAAATAAATGCTTAAATACTCGTACAATTATTGTAAAAGGAGAAAAAATTACATTTAGAGTTGTCTAAAAAATTAAAGTTTGTTGATTTCTTTTACAAAATTTTTCTATCCTTGACTTTCGTGATGGTACGCCCAAAAATAACGAATGTTAAGTCATTAAATATATGGGAAATAAAGGTAAATCTTCCTTTATACAAAAAACACCATTGGTTTCAAAACATATTTTACATTTTGGGACGAATCATACTTAAACAAATAAACAATAAGTATACGAATTGCATCTAAACATCGACAAAATTAATTAAAAAATGAAATTTGTATCCAATAATTTCCAAACTTTCGTCTCTAATTAATTTTTAGGGTTTCATTGGTAAAACCAAAAAAAGAAACCCTTATCGTTCCTGTGTCTGTCTGTCTGTCACTCTGTACGGTTCCAAAAACTTTTTAATCAAAAGAGATAAAAACATGAAAATTTCCTGTATTAAACGTTGTTTTGACGCGCACACAGGAAAAATATAGCGAACTAAAAATTATCAGCTGTTTATAATAATTTTATGATAATTCACCTCACGCGAAATTTTTTTTTTTTTAATTTTGAGTGGGGTATCAAATGAAAGGTATTGAAGATTAGAATACAAACATATATAACACTTGTATAAAATGTTTAATTTTCCATGCCTCTTTGCTTCCCCCCCCCCTTCCCCCTAAAAATATATTTCTGCTGTTACTAAAAAGTCGAATTCGCGAAAGTTAATCACGCGAATGTTAAGGATTGACTGTAAATGTCTATTTGTTTTAACAAAAAAAAGCTTTAGCGAATACACATTGGTCAAAATCCACGATGAACTCATATCCCTCGTTTTCCTAATACATTTACAGATCTGAACTGGGTACCATATAATAAAGCTAGTTTAAGAAGTTTAGGCTTAACATTACTGTATAGGTGACCTAAATCGCCCCGAAACTATCGAAAGTCTTGAAAATAGTTCTGATGAGTTTTGATGATCTATTAGTCTATTTTAATACCAAGCACACAACCTATAATTTACTTTTATAATCTTTTTCCGCTTATAATCTAGTTTCCAATGAACAGGAGAATATAGACTATCATGATTAATATATGTAATATGAAAAAGTTTGTCGGAGCCAGACTGATTTGAAAAAATATATAATTCCAAATTAAGATAAAAAAATATGCGTTTCTCCTAATTACTATGTTTTCTTAATTGTTTAATTAGTTGTCGAATAATACGCTAGATGGCGTTGTTGTTTCAAGATTAGAAACTAATATTTTAATCATTATTCTTTGAGGTTTTTATATTAACCGGATCTTATCACTTTCCTTTCCACTTCCAGGGGCAATAAGGAATGATTTTTTTTTTATATATAACAAGAAGAAATATAATAAAAGAGGAGAGTATCTCTTAACCTTGATCGATTAAGAATTTCCTATAGATTAATAAGTTTTAGATCAACTCTCTTGTTTTAATTATATCGGGGGAAAACCTCAGCCTTTGTTTCTTCTCTGTGGTTTTAGGATTGTTTATTCTATTTTTAATAATTTAAATTTTTGTTTAAGTTCTTGTTGATTTTCTTGTCGATAGGTTATTATTAAAATATTTTTCCAAATCAAAGTGTCCACCTTTCAAGTGACAAACTGACATCAACCTGAATTTCGGTCTACTGACTAATTTTCTACTCAGGATCATGAAAATTACATTGCCCACCATTTTAGGGGGGCATGGCCGCTCTCCACCTGTTTTGTTTTTTTTAAATGCCTTTTACCAACCTATGTTCCGCAGACGAACTTAGCCGGCCAAATATTCTTAAAAGGCTCTAAATTATTAACTTTTAAACAAAATTCTAACTTGATATTAGTCAGACACTTTTGTGCACGCTATCTCCTTCACTATTGTGTTGTTGCTTTAATATTTTAATGATGTTATTTACATACATATTTTACTTTTAATGTTTGTCTTTAAAGCCTACATTTTTTTTTTTTTTTAATCTTTCAATGCTTAATTTAATGGGTGAATCTTATTTACTTTACTTTTAATTTAAAAAAATGGTTTCAAAAAGTAATATCACTTCTCTAGTGGAACAACGACGTAATTGCATTTAATGCAATTTTATAGGAGAGAAAAAAAACATTTATAATTGAAAGAAAAAATATAAATTAACATACATTACAAATAAATCAGCCCGTAATATAGATATTGATACTGTATTTAAATCCCAAAATATTTCATTTAATTGAGTTATTGTTATTTTCTCATTAATATATTATCGTTCCGAAGAACTTAAGTGTTTTTAAATATATTTATTTGCATTAATATCTTTAAAACTAGATTTTTTTTCTGGAAAAACGACTTATATCGTTAGATTCGTATTTAAATGGACTATACATTAGATTTTTTTAAATCAAATTAGTCAAAACTGTTTTCGAGAAACATTTTTTTCTCACGTTTGTTCAGAGTATGTTGTGTAAACATCCCCAAATTTGAAGCCAAAGTTCATTTATCGATTTTACTTCAGAATATGATTTTTCTGAACCCGTATGCCATGTCATCGAAGTCGGACCTGTACTTTAGTTATACATGCGTCTGCACAGATACACATTTTTACGAACCACATTTTTTGAACGTAGGGGCTCTCAAGACGTATAAATCCCTCCTCAAGATGTGTAAAAACCATAAAAAAAACTCAAAATCGAATTTTTGCGGTCACAATACTCTTTATATATTATACTCCATATAAGATAAAAGTAAAAAAAATAAACTTGTGTTTGTGGCGTTCAAAATGTAAACTATCATTCCGATATGGTTCCATTTGAAGTATCTGGTTTTCCGGACACTTTTGACGTGTTTCGTTGTGGTTCCAGGAGAAGCTATAAAGGTATTATTATCTTCTACGTAGAACATTGCATTTATTTGGTTATGCAGCTCTCCATAACATCTGTGGCCTTCCACCTAGGGAAGCCCCAGTCTCTTCCTTTTAGGTGCTGATATGATTTATGATTAATTCAGATTATGCACATTTTTTACTTTGTCACCAACAATAACCTTGCGTTTGAAGTTAAAAGTAAAGGAGTAGTAACTTTTATAGAAATATTTTGGAGAATTTGGAGTTGAAAAGTGAAGGAGTAGTAACTTATATAGAAATATTTTGGAGAATTGCGGGAGTTCAAAGGTGAAGGAATAGTAAGTTATATAGTTATATAGAACTATTTTGGAAAAATAATGAATTCAATCATTTACTTAAATATTTATTCATTTATTTTTTTATTTTTGCTTAAACATCAAAGTCTTTTGATTCGTCCATTTTCAAAAACGCTTCAGCTTCAGCTACTGCATTTTTTAGTTGTTAATCCATCGGACTATGATTAGCTTTTGTTTTTGTTCTTTTGACGATAAACTCAATTTTATTCTTTGGGCATTTATTCGCCCTAATATTTAAGAGTCTAGTTGACATCATTCTACAGTTTGAAAACCATATTATTCACAATGAGATTCCCATTGTGCATTTCTCAAATTTTAATGGAATATATATCTAAGAGACGTGTGTGTGACTGTCAAATAAAAATAAACCACTAACTTTTCTACTTTTTCATATTTTTTATTCTTATGTTAGCTAATGTGATTTGTTAAAATAATAGCATTTACTGTATTCTCAAAGAATATTAAAAAATCGGTCCGAGCAAACTCAGACAAACTTTCTCATATACGAGTTCATAATTACTTAGCCCAGTGTTTTCCGTTTATTAGTTTTCGTATACGCGTGCATTTAATTATTATTTAACATTACATACAAATTTATCATAAAAATAACAAGTTAATCATAGAAATAACTTCTCCTCGGGGGCAATCGAACTCGGCCTCTTTCCGTCCGCGTTTAAAGCTATTTTCTCAAGAACTAGGCTTTTCCCGGGAAAACGACATTTCTATAGACGGTCTCATAGACCGTCTATAGAAATGTCTCGCAACGTGTCTATAGACATCTGCTGAGACCGTCTATGGTCTAGGTCTAGCGTCCACACTTGTTAGACACGTTGCGCAACATGCCTAAGGTTGCACCATGTCTACCATTTAGAATGGAAAACCATACCAGCGATTTTTGGTCTAGCAACGAGACCGTAGACGCCGTTTGTCTAGCCGATGTCTATAGACAAATCGCTAGACATGTCTCTGAGACCAAAATCGCGCAACATGTCTACTAGTGTGGACAAGGCTTTAGATTCGTATTTAAATGGACTAAATTTTAGAATTTTTTAATCAAAATCGTCGGAGCTGTTTTCGAACAAATATGTAGTTTGTTTTCACATTTTTTCAGATATTTTTTTTTGCCACATTTTGTCAAAATCGGCCGTTAGTTTAGGCTCCACGCGTCTGCACAGACGACAGTCAGTCATTTTTAAAAAAACACTATTTTGGACTCATGGGACCTCAAAACGTATAAATCCATCAAAATCTCAAGATTGAATTTACGCACCATAAAAATACTTTCTCTTTATATAAGAAAGTAAAGAAATATAAAAATATGTCAATAAATACATAATTGAAATCAAATTATAAAATAGAGGCCAAAAAAGGTGAATCACCATGCAAAAATACCTCCCCCTTACTTTAAACCTGATATTGATGGAACACAAACATACCTTGATGTGTTCTTTTAAATATGGATTTATTTAACAATAGATACGAATCAATCTTTGTATTGAAATATAATCATCGTATTGACCTATATATTATCATTGTGGCCTTGCTGAAGATATGTCACTTGACAGTCCGTCCACACTTGTTTCAATCATTCTTTTTGACCTTGCGCAATACTTCTGATTAAATTTATTTTTTGTTCATTAATTGATTGTTTGTTTATTTTTTAAATTCTTAACCATTTTGCATTTATGTATTCTAATTATAATATTTGTTTGATTTATTTTCAGGTATGTGGCAAAGCTTGTCTACTTGAATTTTTTACAAAGGAGTAATTCTGATGGACTTGTAAGTAAGCAAAGTTTATTATTAAGTATTATTGAGTTGAAGTTATCAAATATCATGATTTACAGATATGTAGATAGTATCTGACCTTAGAACGAAATCAAACGACTTGTATATATAATTTTATATACTTGCACTATTTCTAGATTGTGCAATAAACTGGCTGTTTCTAGTCTTGGATTATTAGCATATTGCGTTAAATTAAATATAAAAGCGTGAACTACTGATTGGATTATATTTATTCAAATACATTATAGATGATAACAAGATCCTTGTTAACCTAGCCTGCAGAATATGTTGTATGTACTATTCTTACGATATCCACAGTGCTGCATATTTTAATTAGTTACACGTCTTAACACCTCTGATTCACCAGGAATACAGAGGGAGAGATTAGTATAATAGCTTGTGGGGGGAGGGGGGATGGCATAGAAAAGGGCTAGGTAACGGAGGACTTGTTGAGTTAGGCAATAAGTAAACTGGGTAACTAAGAGGAAGGGAAAAGGTGTAGTTTATGCTCTAAGGTTTTATAAAATATTTGGTCCTACATTATAAAACTGGATTAAAAATGTATTCAACTATCTACTTCATAAAAAAAATATACAATTAACACTTCAATAAGTGCACGAAATACTAAAAATAAACTAAATTACAAATCAACGAAACAACAAAAATTTAGGTAAAAATAAAAAAAAAAAACGCCTTTTGTTTCATTTGAAACGTTATATTACAAGAAAGGGACAAAACAATTGTTATTGTTTTTACGTATAAATTAAAGACAGGAAATGCCTAAATTTTTTGCATTAACGAATTGCATTTGGTATTCTTTCCTGCTTTTTATAGAAATAAAAACTTAAATGCAATACACACAGAATATTATGAAAATAGTAAATCACTATGCGTCATGGTTATAGATAATGGTTGAATAAAGAGATGGTAGTAGAGTGTGCCTTCCTTCCCATAACTACATCCCTTTAACCCAACTTACATTGCCTCATTTTAACTATTATTAAAAACGTATCACTTCATTACTAAAAAACTTATGCTTGCACTAAGTTAAAATTTTACATGCCTCATTCAATTGTAATTTAGACGATGTATAGAAAGTTTGATTAAAATCGATACATTACAACTTAAGATATTGACAAAGACATTGTTTTCTCTATTTTAAACGTTTAGGTCCACTTTAATTTTTTTATGGATCTTTATCAATGCTTAGTGGTGTCCTGTTAGTTTACGTAAAAGAATGTTTATCTCATCGAATTGATAAAGTTAGAATCTTTTCCCACCCTAAAATACCAATTTTAAATTTAATTTTCACATTTATAGAAACATTGCGCGCGATTGCTTTGATTGATGACGGTGTCCAACGAACTTAGCCTCGGAATTTGTAAAAGGAACGTGTATACCAAATTTCAATTAAATCGGTCAACTTTTACTCAAGTTATCGTCAGACACGTAAACAGTACTGACTGCCAGACAAGATGCATATGTTGTTGAATGTAAGAAGCTCACTATAACTATTTGTTTTTAATTTTTTTTTATTTAAGTTCCTCATTGACCTTAATTTATTGGAATTAAATGATTACTCTATTATTATCCCTAATTATTTCTAATAATTTAGTTAGATTTGTAATTAGATGAATATTTTAACACTTAATTTATTTATTAAGTTGTTCGATAGTAAAAATTAATTTCTATTCCAGCTCTAACTGTTTATTATTCCTGTAATTAATTATTTTTACAACAGTTTCTCGTTTACTTTTACAGTAAGGAAATTTCTTATATTTATAAAATCGATTGATACTAATCAATAATTACAATGTATAAATCAATATATTGATTTATTCGTATGTATTATGTATTTGACTTAGTTGCTCACGAATTATTATTACATACTATTAAAACTTCCTTATTCGCCATCTCAATAATTCATGATAAAATATCTGGAACTTCATTTAGAAAGCTTTTTTTTACTGACATCTGACCTTGTATAAGAAGAAAATTTATCTTGGTTATCATTTAGGATTTTGCATTTGAAATGATTCGGTGGTAGGAAATAAAAAGTTTTTTTTTTTAATTTAAAATGTCATAAATTTATTTAACGAGCTCGTAATATCATTCAAAATGTTTGGGTAATTTTTTGTATTAAATCATAAATTTAATAATAATGTCTAAATAAGTCTATTGTCGAAATGGATATACAAGTAATGTAATATGAAAATATAATTTATTATTTATTATTAAATGAAAGTTATATCCTCTTAAACATCTTGGGTTAACTCTTCCTTTGTAATGGTACGTTCTTGTTCCATATTTTTTTGCTAATCGAAATTCGTTTGGTAAAATGAGGAAAAATTTGGTTGCTTTTGGAAATAAATTGGTAGTGCGTGAAGCCTCACGTAAAAAGGGTTTCGTTGGAAATGTGAACATGAAATTAGTATAAGGGGGGGGGGGGGGGGTGCTAAATTTTGATGTTTTTTGACAAAAGGGCATGGAAACTTTCCACAAGTGTTATATTTTTTTGTAATCTACTCTTCAATACCTTTCATTTGATGCCCAACTCCAATTTTTTTTTTAATAAATTTTCGTGTGACGTGAATTATCCGCCATTTTGGATTTGAACAGTTGATCATTTTGAGTTCGCTATATTCTTCCTGTGTGCGCGTCAAAACGATCTTTATTACAGGAAAGTTTCATGTTTTTATCTCTTTTGATTCAAAAGTTATTGGAACCGTACAGAGTGACAGACAGACACAGGAAGGAAACTATAAGGGTTTCTTTTGTTGGTTTTACCAACCCTTAAAAGTTTCTTTCTTCCCAAGGAAGATTATTTTAAGCTATTTATTGATAAAATTCAAACTTTGAACATTTAAGGCTTCAAACTGTACCCTTTATTATTTGCAACCATTTATAGATCACCCAGAACTGTTCATTGTATGAATATTGGTACTCAATGTAGCATTTTTTAAGAGACTAAATACATTATTTTGTATGTTCTGCAGCAATGTTGTTCATACACTAATAGATAATGTAACTGTAGGTGACTCTAGAGTTAATATCTAATTATACTGTAGGAAGTCGTGTATTGTCTGATACGGTTTTTTTTACCAGAACCGTCCAAGGACTTTGCGGTCTTTTGTTACACGCTATAACTCGACGGGAGCTCCCCGGGTAATACACCTACATATCGCTATTCATCCCGTATAAAAAAAATACAGTCAGATAAATAATTCATACTCGAATTAAAATTCCACTTTGGGTATTTGTGAAATAGGATTAAATGGTTTTACTGTTAAGCTTTTGAATCTTCGGTTTCGAATATTTTACATGTTTAAATTCAAATTTCATGCATCAGTATATTTGTTCGTCTTCTGGAGCTAGATGTTTAACACTGAATTTAAAATTGGACTCTTCTAGTTCTTTTATTCAGCTATTCGTTACTTAATTTAAATTTCCTTTGACACATTAATATATAATCGTTAAGACTAACTGACTGTAAACTATAATAATAATTTCCTTAGCTAAAAGTTTATATAGCGCATTTTAAATTCACTTGTGCATTGAACATATATAATCATAGAAATATATACATTAGGAGTAAAAATATCACGGGAAGATCTTACACGCCAGGTCAAGGAGTGGGGTTTTTAGTAAAGCCGATTATCAAATAAACACTAAGATTCTTTCCATAAAAAACTATCAACTGTTCAAAGTGCTTAAAACTATCAATCAGTACTGGTGAATAAAAATACACGTTAAATCAGATGTGAGTCTATATCTCCTTTAAACATGGTTGTGTTTCCTGCATCCCTAAATTTCCTTTTTACGTATATATTTTTTTAATTTAACGTGTCTTTATCGTCACAAAATGGAAAGCACTTTGTGGTAAAGAAACTTTTGTGGTGGTACTCTTTGAACTTAAATCCTCAAAAACTCAATCCTAAGATAGCGAAATAAAACTAAAGCGGAGAAAACTAAAGCGGATAAAACTAAAGCGGAGACAAACAACCAAACCTTTGAGACTTTTGTAGGGCAGACTATTGTCTAGTTAGAACCAAGGAGGGTGCCAAAGTAAAGAAGTTCCAAATTATGTATGCATTTGGACCAAGACAAAGCTGTTATTTCTTGCCTACTAGATCTGTTTTCACTTAATATAATCAGACAATAAGCCAACCAGCATCTAGAGACTAATGCAGTAGTTCTTGTAACTGCCGCGAGAATACTCTTACTGTCGAGGTAGTATTATCTACTATCTTGTCAAACGAGATAATGTAATGGTCAATAGTGCTGTCACGGCAGTATCTATCTCCGTGTAAATGACGCTGTAGACAAAACTTAATGACTTTTTTTTTATTCTAGATAACAAATAATACATTTTATATAATATAGTATCATTAGGTTATACTTTTTTGTTTGAAGCTACTCGCATCTTGGTGTTCTTGGAGTCCAACAACTAACTAGTTTTCCTAATGTCCTAATGTACGAGCTTTCAGCCATTATGCTTGTTAAGTAAGAGACTAAAGATAATTTAGACACAAACAAATGATGAACAAATTATTGTTCATCCATCAAACATTTTTTTACGCGAGTACTTAAAACGAGTAAATACCGGATTATTTGAAGTACTAAAATAATCTTATATACTAAAAGAAAAGAAAAACAAATTTCGATCACATTATTCTTTTGCTTACTAATATCAAGTGGTTATATGACAAATGAAAGTGTTTTAAAACCGGAAATCGGAGAAACATTAGATAAAACATAAATATTATTTCAAAACAATCTTCATTTCGAGCACTTACTTTGATCTTCTTGTATAAACACCATTTTAGATTTGATTGCGTATCATTTTTCTACAATAAATATGTTATGCTTACGAGCTTAGTTATTATTAGTAATATTTTTTGAAGCGTAAGTGATTGGAATTATTAAATTGTTATTGATTAATTTTTGTCAGAACACTTTTTCGGTACTTTTGTCGGTAAGGTGTGGCAAGTACTGTCTACTCTTGTTACTTACTCCCCTTTTCAATTTTTTTATTTTTTGTATGTTTAAATCACTCTAAAGCTAATCAGGGCGTTGAAAGCTTCAAAACGGCCCACAACTCATAAATCTAACTGTTGATATATTATACGCATTTGCAGATGCTTAGTTGGAGTAAATAAAATTTCAGAAACCATTATTGTAGAGATGAAATAGTTTTTTTTTATGATTAAGTACTGTACTTTTTACGTCCATCTCTCAAAAAGGCCATAACTGTTTTCACGTAGAAATCCATTAAAATTTAATCGATTATATTTTTTTATAATCACCCACTGTTCTATCTATATTCCTACCATTATTAAAAAATATTATTGTTCTACAACGGAAACTGAGAAAATTATATTAATAAAATGATCTTGATAAGAGAAATCGTTGATGTCATGAAAATAATACTTTAAAATGATTTTTTTTATTATTTTATTTAAGAATTATATATTTTATTATTATTATTTTTTTTTTTTTTACTTTTCCTCACCTATGGTAGGAAAAGTTGTGTTTTCATCCAAACATTTTTTTTTTTAGAGGTTTCAACTAAATTATCCATTATGGGAGTTTATAAGACCTCATGAGTGGTTTTTAGCATGACGTCTTTATGTGTGTATGTGTGTTATCAACGTAGCGCCCAGGGCATTTAACCTAGAGAGTTGAAACTTGGCGAGAAAATCATTCCTTACACTTCTAGTTGTGCCGCCCGGAAAATCATTATTTTCCACCATCTTGAACCCAGTTTGCAATTCTAAAAGTTTCCAAGTTTCAATTCCAAAACCCAGTTGAACCAAGTCAGCAAACATTTTAAAAAATCGTAAGGTGGTCCGATGTACCTCTTCGATTTAAAAAAATCGATGAAGTTTGGCACGAATGTACCTTGTACCTCTCTCTCTCTCTCTCTATGACAAACAAATCCACCAAATTTAATTTTGATATTGGCCGCCATTTTGAAACTTTGATGGTTAATAATACCGAAACTATATAAATACATTTTTGATTTATAGCATATCGTTGGAACCAGTAAAAAATAAGGAACAAATATAAAAAAAGGATGAAATTCCATTAATTAGTTTAAAAGTTATATTCGAACATAATTATTAATTAGTGCGATACTTTCGTTAAACGTCAAAGTTTGTTTACATCTGTCAAAATTCCGCCAAAATTCAAATAATTATATAAAATAAATAAAAATAATGTAAAACAATATTTTGAAAAATGATAATAAATAAATCAGTTAGTTCAAAACGGTCACCCATCCAAGTACTGACCACGTCTAATGCTGCTTCCTCCTGCCACTTCGCAACAGGAGAGGCCTAAAAAATGTAATCGAGTGTAAAAAATTATTTTCCCGGATCTTAGTTTTGCACTTCATGAAGATCTTTCTTCCTCAACTTCATTTCTCGCTGTGATTTGCTTTTATCTATTCTCGTTACTATTAATAATTGGATATGTCACTATTACAAAGTTATTCCAACTACATAGTCATGAGGAATCTTATTGTGTGTCATAATAAGATAAAGTAAGAATAAAATAATATTTAATAAATTATAAAAATTAAGTGAACACCTTCTTATATTTTATGATTATTATCGTGTTGATAGATATTGTAGGTGTGGATAAAATGATGTATAACATGATGCTTTGAATTGTTTAGACTCGTACGTTGAGAGCAACATATTGTAAATCGTTTTATTCACTCCTGCCAATACCCATCGACATGAAAATCATCAAAAATTAAATAGGTACTTTTTTAACAATGGAAGTCTTCTTTAATCGTTTTAAGCTCCGACCAATTCACTGGTTTGGAAATTTATCTGATTTAGATCATTTAAAGTTGCTGTATAAGATGGAAATTATTTGGCCTTTGTTTAAACGCAAACTTCCACTATGGCGGATATCTCATTTTAACATACTCACAGAATTGTTAATATTTGCTGAAAGCTCATATTTACCTTGTACGACCCGAACCTTGCTTGCAAGCTAAAAATAAAGCCTTGTCTAATATTTGACTGTGCTATTAGAGGCCTCACAGACAAGTTGTCAAGGTTTGACCTTGCTTGCTTTATACTCATGGTAAGAATACGACAACACTTCACATCGTAATGGAAAATTTGTTTAGCTATTAATGATTCTCATTAAGTATAATTTTTATCATTCTTTACTTTAAGGAAAGGAAGTTATTACTTAAATAATAAGTATTAAAAATTAAACTAAAAAGTTGAGTCGCACATTAGTATCACTGACATTTTAAATTCCTTTTTACATATAGACCTTAAAAAATATACATTTTTTATTAAAATTATAGTAAATATTTCATGACAAAGGTTTTCGAATCATATCTGTCATAGATTTCATATTCGTCTCCTTTCTTTGCATACAATTGTGTTGAACTTATAATCAGTTTAGGAGGATCCCTTACCTTGGTATGATAGCTGTTAGAAACTATCATCTATTCCCTTGGAATTGTGTTAGGAGCAAGTTTTCAAGCAACATAACCTTCATTAAAGTAAGGGAATACCTTCAAAATACCTTTTGAAATTTATTTTTACCAAATTTGACTATCTATTAAAGTAAGGTCTACACCGATAAAGAATTTCTTTGTGCGGGCTGTGTGTGTTAAATGTGGTTTAGTGCGCGGCAGTGTGCAGGCTTTGATACAAAATTTATTTATTGACTGTTTGTGGTAATTTTTTGTCGTAAATATTTTCATCGCACAGTAGATTTAACACACGACGAAATTTTTATTGTTGTGGACCCACCTTTAACTTTCATTTTAAGTTTACAAATTAAAATTACAAGCATAATTAAATAAGGAAGCACAATATAAGGCCGCTAATATTCTATTTTAGTGGAATTATTCTTTGGTTTGATTAAAATCACATAAATAGAACCTAAACACCACTGTTCGTATAATATAATTACATTTAATGAAATAATTATTATTTTATTTCACCGGGTATTGTGTTGACGAGCAGATGCACTAATACTAATTATAGGAAATTGAGGATTTTTCTTGCCAAAATTAGGCCGTCAAATAGATCAATTGTGATAACATTCAGGGGTAATTAAAACATGTGTTAATATAGCTGTTATTTCCCATATAAGTTTCAACCTTCTGCGACCATTTGTTTCTCTTCCACGTGCCCACAAACATCATATCTGATTTATATGAAATTTGGTTATTTTGTCGAAAGTATAGCCAGCGGATAGCCCTAGATTAATGTCCACCCTCTGCGCTCTTTAACTTTTGCTAAATTGTTATTTTAATTCATGTAAAAAAAAAAAAAAAAAAAAAAAAAAAAAAAAAAAAAAAAAAAAAAAAAAAAAAAAAAAAAAAAAAAAAAAATTGGGCACTTTTTTACTTTAGCACCCCCCTTGGTTCTAAACAATAGTCTGCCCTACCAAAGTCTCCCCTAGATATTGTGACTCCTGGGGCAGTTTTATCTTTAATATTCCTTTATCTAAATAGTTGATTAGACTAAGGGATATGAACACAATTATTATACACTTGTGCTGTTTTTAAAGAACGAAGTAGAAGCGGAAGAGCGAATTGAATTAGCAAAATCAGGATTTGGTGTTAGTAACGTAGGTTCAACGGGAAAGAACTATGAGGTGAAGCATCAGAATTTAAAACAGAAACCAGAATTTTCAACTGAACCTACTGCTGCAACCTTAGTTAATTCAAAAATAAAACTCTACTGTATATTCTGTAAATTAGATCACGTTTCATCGGAATGTGAAACTGCTAAGAATATGTCCCTTGACCAGAAGAATGACATAATTAGGCAGAAGAAAAGATGCTATATTTGTTTAAAGTTCAACCATACGGCAAAGATGTGTAGGGTGAAAGTAGTTTGTCAAAACTGTGGACTAAGACATTTAGCTATTATGTGCCCAAAAGTGTATCAAAATGCGGTACCAATAAAAGAAGAAAAAGCTGTCAAATTATCACCAAAGAAAGAGGTAGCACTTACAAACTACTCAATGGGAAATGTTTTTCTGCAAACCGTTTCTGTCTCGATGATCGGAAAAAAGGACAAGATCAAAGTTCGAGTTCTCATAGATTCTGGATCAGAAAGGTCATATATTTTACAGGAAACGGCAAAGAAGATGAAGTATGTTATAGAAGACTCTGTGACTATTATTCACTCACTATTTGGAGGTGTAGAAACAAAGCCAGTTCATCACAATTGCTATAAAGTCAGGCTAGGTAATATAGACGACAGTTATTACTGTAATTTTCAAGCATTATCACAAGAGAAGCTATGTGGAGATGAGAAAAACAAGAATGTGGTTCCTGTTGTGTCTGGGCCATGGGTGGAAGAGTTAAGCCGTAATAACATCAATATAGCTGGCCTGGATGAGGCAGGTCCCATTGAAGTTATAATTGGAGCCGACATTTTAGGAAAATTGCTTACCGGAAGAAAGATTGAGTTGTCAAATGGACTCGTTGCAGTGGAGTTGCATATTGGCTGGACTGTCATGGGCCGCATTTCAGAAAGTCGAAGATCAAATGTAATAACATCAATGCTGTCCCAGATGAAACCTGAAGAGCTGTGGGACCTAGATGTTATAGGTATAAGGGATCCTATAGAGGCTAAGTCAAGAAAAGAACTGGAAGATCAAGTAAAGGACCATTTTCAAAAATCCGTTATAGTTAATGAAGAAGGACGTTATGAGGTTCAGATGCCATGGGTGGAAGGACATGACCCTCTTCCTAGTTATTATGAGATAGCTTTAAAAAGATTGCAGACAACTGTTAGTCGACTGAAGGAGGAAGGCTACTACGAAGAATATGCCAAGGTATTCACTGAATGGGTTGACGAAGGCGTTATCGAAGAAATACCTAAGAATGAAGTTGGGAACTATGGGCACTATCTACCTCACCGACATGTTATTAAGTTAGGCAGTTCTACCCCTGTTCGTCCAGTATTTGATGCCAGTACCAGATGCAAACCATCACCATCTATTAATCAGTGTTTGGAAAAAGGTATTAATTTGATTGAAAATATTCCCAATATTTTGTTAGGTTTTAGATTGTTTCGCTTAGGAGTTATTTCTGATATGAGACGTGCCTTTTTGCAAGTAAGTTTATGTAAAAACGATAGGGATTTTTTAAGATTTTTATGGACAGATAATAATGGGGTTCTTAGATATTTTAGGCATAGAAGAGTTGTTTTTGGTATAACTTGTAGTCCGTTTTTGTTGCAAGCAGTTATAGAATATCATTTGACTAAATGTATAGAAAAATGTAATTTAGGTTTAGCGAATTATAGTATAAAAAGTGTTAAATTATTACAGAATAGTTTTTACATGGATAACAGCGTTACTAGTGTTGATAGTGTTGAGGAATTAGAACAATTTATCACAGAAGGAAAAGAACTTATGTCAGAAGGAAAATTTGATCTTAGAGCTTGGGAAACTACAAACTATAGGCATGAATTTGATGAAGTCAAAGAAACAAAAGTATTAGGTCTAAAGTGGAACAGATTGGACGATACTTTAGGTATCAGTTCGGAGTCCATTAGTCAGTTAGAGGTTGGCGTTATCACAAAAAGAAAAATTCTTTCATTTGTTCACAGACCATTTGATCCAATCGGGTTTTGTTGCCCAGTTGCTGTAATACCCAAGATATTACTGCAAAATACAATAAAAAATAAATTAGGCTGGGATGAGGAAGTAGATAGTGAGACGTGTAATTTTTTTAAGCGTTGGATGGAAGAATTACCAGCATTAGCTGATGTGAAGATACCTAGATGGTTATCGGGTCATATTCTAGACGAATGTAAGTTAAGCATACATACATTTTGTGATGCAAGCATAAATGCATATGCAGCAGTTATATTTATTAGAGCTGAGAGATTAAGTGGAGTTAGAGTGCAATTAATACAAGCCAAATCTCGTATTGCACCTAAGAAGAAAGCTAAGGCAAGTGATGGGCGAATAACGATACCACGTCTTGAGTTGTTAGCAGCCACGGTTGGTGCTAGATTGTATAACTCTTCAGTAAAAACATGTTCTTACATCAAAGATTGTGAGTATCATTTTTGGAGTGATTCGACGACTGTTTTGGCTTGGATAGGAAGAAATGATGTCTGGGGTGTTTTCGTGGGTAATAGAGTAAGGGAGATTAAGAGTTTAACTGATGGAAGCAGGTGGAGATTTGTACCCGGAGATAAGAATCCAGCTGATTTGCCATCTAGAGGGTGTTCAACAAAAACTCTTTTAAAATCTAAATGGTGGGAGGGACCTTCTTGGTTGTATGGTCATTCATCTACTTGGCCCTCTGCTGTCGCTGATATTAACGAATTAGAGGTAAAAAAGGAGTTGAAAAAAGGGATTGTCTATTCAGGTAGCAATGTAAAGAAAAATCCGTTTAGTGAAACTTTTGAAAGATTTGATTGTTATTATAAGGTGGTACGGGTATTAGCTTTAGTTCTTCGTTTTGTACATAATTGTAAATATAAAGAAAGTAAAGTGTACGGGTGTGTTACTGTCAATGAACTCGAATCAGCAGAAATATGTATATTAAAAGTTGTGCAGAAAGAATCCTTTTCAGAGGTTAAGGATAATAATATTGAGGGTTTAAATACATTTGTAGATAGTTTAGGTTTAATTAGACTAAGTACCAAGATTACAGCACTTAAAGATTCTCTAAATTTTGTTCAGCCAGTTGTAGTTCCGTCAAATCATTTCATTGTTTCTCTTCTAATTAGGTCTGTACATATTAAAAATTGTCATGTTGGTGTCCAAGGTCTTTTGAGTATTTTGAGGGAAAAGTTCTGGATAATAGGAGGACGTCGCACTATTAAATCAGTTTATCGAAAATGTGTGATTTGTCAAAAACAAGAGGTCAAACCTTTGACTACTGATCCCTGTCCATTGCCGTCTGATAGGATTCGGGATGCCCGAGTTTTTGAAGTTACAGGGGTTGATTACGCTGGACCAATCTTGTTGAAAGGATGTTCCTTTGTCTAAAAACTATTAACTGAAAGGGATATAGGGGGGTGCTAAAGTAAAAAAGTACCCAAATTTGACGTATTAAAAAAAAGGGGGAAACATTCAAATAAATGAGACAATAATGGCTTTTAAAAGTATAAAATCAATAAAGTTCGTAATAGGATGCGAGGAAGCTATGTGCCACTCCCATTGGCAGACTTTTTATTTTAATATTAAACAATATTTATTAAAAATGCTTTAATCAATATTTATTATAATTGGAAAAAAAAATTTGTTGTTAATTATAATATCTATTAAATCATAAAAAATATATACATAATATTATTATAGAGCCCTTTATGTTTTTCTTATAGAATTATTAAATTCTTAAAACGTTCAACTAAAGAATGCGCTACTGTTAATTTCATATTGATGTTAAAAATTATATTTGTTTTTAAAATAGTTACTGGATGGAATTACGGTTTCTGAGAAAATAGAATTTTCCAGTTTAAATTAAAACCATTGTTAATCAGTTACTTTATTTCGAGTGAAGTTATTTACATAGGATCAATAGAAGCTGATTTTTAATTTATCCATGTCAACGGTTCTTAGTAAACACAATTGAATTGAATAATACGCATAGTAATATGTTATGCTTATATTTACATGTATAAAGAAATTTATCGGTAACAAAGCGGTTAAGCTGTTTACCCCAAGTTCTAAAAGGTACACAGTGTATTTTTTAAAGCCTACAATTAGCTAATATTAAAGTCAACAACTTTTCTTGTGAGCTGGGGAAGTACAGATTTACAAGATAAACAACTTGGGAAAAACCGGTTCCCTTTGAGTTCTCAAAACTGGATCAAGTTTCCTCTACCGAGAAATCTATAAAATAAAATACGTTAAAAAATAATAATAGTTTTTTATTTTCTTTTACTCTTACTTTATCAATTAAATCTTCGGTTATTACTGTTACGAGTTAATCAATTCAGACATCCATTAATTCAGTAACGGAAGTTATTTATCTTGATCTAATCTTATCGATCATCTGCTGATCTGTTACTTCGATCTTATAGAACGGTTCTTTCCTGATCTATACCATAAATTTTGGGTTTTTTTTTTTGCTGTTATGAATTGTTCTTTAAAGAAGTTCTGACGTTTAATTTTAATTGGTTGTATTCTGTACTTATATTTTTTACGACACATTTTTCCTATTTTTTTTTTTTTTGCTTCCGAGCTTACTGAAGGGATCGGAAGCTATGTGATCGTTCTGAAGAACGAAAATATTTTATGTCTACGATTTCCAAAATTCCTAGACAGAAACCTGTTTTAGAGATTAGGAATAATTTTTGGTTCCGTGTCTGTCTGTCTGTCGCTTAATTTTTGCGAACCAACATATCTTAAAAACTACACGTCTGGTTTTAATGAAATTTGTTTGGTTGGTGATAATTAGCTCATTGTTGGTCCCATATAAGTTTCAACCTTCTGTTCCCATTTGTTTCTCTTTAACATGTGAAGAAACATAATTTATTTTCACCTATATCTTCAAAAGTACTTCATGTAAAAGATCAATACATTTTAGACTTTAAAAAAAAGGGGGAAACAATTAAATAAATTAGACAATAATAGCTTGTAAAAGCATACAATCAATAAAGTAAGTGATAAGATGCGAGGAAGCTATGTGCCACACTAATTGGTAGTCTATTTTAAATTTTAGAATAGAAATAAAATACCTTTCATATTATATTCCCATTTTATTTTTGAATAATTATACTGCAATCAATTCTTATATAGGTCATCAGGAAAATTGCTACTCACACGTATGAAGATTGATAACATTTAAAGAGAAAAAAACTACTGTGATTCTTATCTTAAATATTTAAATTTCTAACAAAAAATACAGTTGGAATTAAACCAAAACAATTACATACACTTAAATAATTGATTTCCGGTTATTTTAGTGCTTTCGACATTTAATTGGATGTTCAACTGATTTTATACTCATATATATATATATATATATATATATATATATATATATATATATATATATATATATATATATATATATATATATATATATATATATATATTTGGGACAATTAAATAATATTAGCTTGTAGTAAAAGAGCGTTGACATTCCTTAGAAATTATTATCTTTAAGATTCTTTTTTATATCAAATTTAACGTTATCAGTTGATCAATAATAGTAGGTTAATAGTTACAGTAGAACTTGTAGGTAGGTTTCTAGGTTAAAATTGTTATGGAAATTCATTTCTTCGAATGTAAAAAGAAAATATCATAAATACGTTGAAGTATCACCTTTATTATAATATATCCAGCGTTTCCCAACCCTATGGTCGCGACAAAATATTTTAGTGTCACGAAAAATCTTAAATTAAACAATACTTTTCTTTTAAAGATAAGGAAAAGTTAAAATACTTTCAAAAAACATAATACATAAATAAGTTAAATGGAATTAGAATAGGTATATACATTTAATTTAATAAAGTAAAAATAATAAAATTATGTCAAAAAATTCATTAGGAAAAGATAAAAATGGATACTTGAAAGGTAGACAAAAATAAAGCGACAAATGGTTATTGCCACGAGGAGTAATAAAACGTTCTAGAAGCTTTTAACTTCAGACAAAGGGTCATCATAAGTCCCACCAAAACCAAAATAAGTTCAGGAATCAAGCGCTTTATATAATACAAAACTGATATAATTAAGAAAAGACTCAATAAAATAATAACCAAATCAAGTAATGCCATTAACCGTATTAAGATGGTCAGTTTTTTTTTTTTTTTTTTTTTTTTTTTTTTTATAAATCAGTCCTTTTATATCTACAGTCCCTCCTCCCTAATCCAGTAATGATTTTAGTAGAATTCTGGCTCTTGGGGCCATGTATATCCCTGCAATCTTTAGGGTATGCAATATGCAATACACTATATTCAAGGTAGGGTCGCGAAAATGTTAAGGGGAAATTTATAGGGTCGCGGCATCAAAAAAGTTGGGAAACACTGAATATATACTACCGAATAAATCTCGAAGAGTAAACATTTATTTTTATTAAAAACAATTTAATGTCCTAACAATATGAAATGTTACTGATGATTTAATGTACCTACTTGAAACATTCTGTTGTAATTTAACTAAAATATGTATATATCATTTATGATTTCTTGATAACAAAGTCATAAATTATGGCTTGAATCTATTTAGAATGATTTTGTTTGAATGAATATCAGTCAAAAAATCGAAATTTTAATTAATAAAGCTTATTATTTACAAAAAAAAAATTGCAGATTTGCCTAACAAAATATGGTAAAACGTAATAAATTAGTATATCTTATTCTATAATATAAATTAACTAATCACTACATTCTTGCAGGAAAAATCTAGATATTCTCGCCTAGTAAAATAACTTCGATGTTTCTTGACGTTAGTTTTAATGCATAAAATTAAAAAAATATACATTAAAAATAACACAGTCCGTAGCAGAGCACGAGCATTTAGCTTGTCTTATATTATAAAGAGAAAGGAAGTCGAATACGTTTTCTTATATTACACATTGTTTAAGATAAATTTATTAATTTAGGCAAATAAATGTGAATAAACGAAGGATTATTTTATTCTGCAAGTTTTAATTTTTAAAACAAAAAAAAAAACAAAAAAAAAAAAAACCATTTAACTTAGACTTTGATTAACAAATTATTTTGAGAGTCAACTTATTTCCTAGATGATTAAGTAATATTTCTGTTAAAAAGATTTGCAACAGAGAAAATAAAAGTTTGTATAATTAAGATACGTATGTATATTAGAAGAAGGTAAATGGAAAATGCTTCTTAATAAGTCACGATTTAAATAGAATTTAATTTGGTTCTCTATTCACTTTTACACTATTCAATTATTTTATTCAAATGCTATCACTTCAAATTATACGTTGCTTTTGCTGAATATACTAATGTTTTTTCGTTGTTTTGTTTGGATTAAATGTTTGGATAAAAATATTATTCTGAACATTTAGCACGACTTATTATGAGTACTAGGTGCAGTAAATGATTACGTGTTATTAAACGTGATTTTTAGGATCCTTACAAAATTATGAATATTTGGTGGCATAATAATTGTGGAACAGTTTTGAACACAAAAACATATAAAGGTACCATATTTTAACAGGAGATGAAGTTTCAAAGTTTCATAAGAAATAAACTAAATTTTAAGCGATATGTTTGATATGGGATCATCTATGGAGGTCATCTTAAGGAATAATAAAACTGTCTCTCCACGAAAATTCAATTTTTATAGCAGCTTTTCGTTGTGCTATTATTACCTGATGGTTTATCACTTGTTAACCTGTTCTTAGGCACTGATTATGGCCTTATGATGGCTGAAAGCTGCTTTGGCTAGTAAATAGTTTGAATTTACGTGTTGAGACAGTTTAATTATTCCTTTTAAGCATTGAATTATAAATAACTTTCCGAGTTTTTGATGGCACTTTTGTTTTCAAAGTTTTTCCTTCTGGGAACCTAAGGCGAATATGTGAAAGTAATAATACGGTTGATTGAAAGAATTTTGAACACAATTAATTATTAAATACTTTTTCACGAGATCGAATATTACTAAGGTTTACTAAAGGAAAATAAAAATCCGGCATCTAAGGCTCAGAAAATTTATTTTTATTAAGAAAATTAAATCACATAGCTTTCTTTCGATTTAATCTCCGCAAACCCCAACAATCCTTAACATAATTATAATTATATTAGATGAATATATTCAATTATGAATATATTCAATTATGAATATATTAGATGAATATATTCAATTATGAATATATTAGATGAATATATTCAATTATGAATATATTAGATGAATATATTCAATTATGAATATATTAGATGAATATATTCAATTATGAATATATTAGATGAATATATTCATAATTATATTAGATGAAACCATACATTATCGAGATATTTACTAAAAAAAATAATTAGTTTCATTTTAATGTTTGTAAAAAAAAATAGCTCAATGCCATTGTTCTATTTCCGTAATTTTTATATAGCATCATTTAATATTTTTAGTAAAAAGAATTATTGAAACTATCTTATCACTTAGGTATTTAATTTATTCTATTTTTCATATTCAAATTATTCTTCTATTTTTAGCAATTGTGGAATTCCATTAAACGCATTACTCATATCAGAACAATTATTAAGGCTTTTTAACGTTAATATTATTCGTAAATGTGTAAGTAATAAGGAATTTAGAATTAGGATTTTCCAATCGTTTTCATTCGGGGAACCCTAATCACTAATCATATTCTACTATTTTTTAGGAATTTTCCATAGCAAAATATAATAAATTATTTTCTATTAGTTTAAATTAATAGTAGTACAACTCCTATCTACGAATAAAACGTTAGGAAAAATAATCATTTAATAATTTTCTCTTCAGGTTGATTTTTTTCTTAGATAGTTTGTTTTTCAGTTTGCTTGTTTCTTTGTTAGTTTGCTTATATGGTTTTTTATTTGCCTGTTTCTTTATTCGTTAGTTCTGTTGATTTCTCAAATTGATTTTTAGGGTCCATATTCGCACAGGGTTTGACGAAGTGGGCCCGACCCAATTAAACCCACTGAGTTTTTTCGGGCCTAGTTCAACCCGAAATAAACCCAATGCATTATTTTAGGTCATAAATTGGTATACTTTTATATATACATGTATATTGTATATACTTACTGTTAAAAGTTCATCCAGAAATTATATACTATGCCATTTGAACTATTTGCAGTCATAACAATTTTGCCATAATGTGATGATATAACCAAATAACTAGAGAGTGCAACCACTAATAACCAGATCACTAAATACTAAATATTAACCAGAAAGCAAAAACAACTGTGCTTCTGGATGGTTGCATTCAGAACAGACTCATTTAATAGTTTGCAACTCCCCATAAAAGTAAAACTAAAATAAAAAAACAAATGACATACCATTGTAAAATAGTTTACTAATCAGTGTAGCACATAGCTTCATTACGTCTTATCACATATATATGCTTTTACAACCCAATATTGCCTTATTAGTTTAATTTTCCCCCTTTTTTAAAATCCGTCAAAGTTTGATTAATTTTTTACATGAATATAATTTAAGCAAAATTCATTAACCGGAAACGGGATAAATTAATATGGGCCTATCTGAAGGCTACATTTGAATTTGACAAACCATTCAAATTTCTTAAAACATTTGAGGAGTACTTTTGAAGATATAAGATATAAGTGTAAATAAATTAATGTTTGTGGGCATGTGAAACAGAAGAAAATTAACACAGAAGATTGCAACTTATAAGGGGCCAACAATGGGCTAATTATGACCTACCATCCAAATGTCACTAAAATAGTTTATTAAGATATGTGGTTCACAAAAATTAAAGAGAGACAAGAGACCACAAATGTTCCCTAATGTCTGAAACGGATTTCTGTCTTGGAAATTGTGAAGTCATAGACAATAATTTTTTATTTTTTAGAACGACTTCATAGCTTCCGTAACCTTCGCCAAGCTCGGAAGCAATACAACATTTATTAAGCAGAACAAACAAAATATAATGATATAATATATAATTAAACAGACCCTACACTAGGCACTCTTTAATATCACGTTTCTGGATTAATACTAATATAATCACTATTATAAAGAGCAAAATACAAAAAGAACTTTGTTATTATGACGAAAAGTGTAGAATATATAACGTAAATAGTGATGGTGATAATTGATTATTGAGAAAAAAAATAGAATACTAATTTGCAATGTGTACCCACGCATTTACTTTAATTTAAAATAATTTACAACAATAGTCATATTTGATTTTGCTTTTTATTTATAAAATAGTTTTGTAAATAATTCTTAATTAAGTATTGTCCACTGATTTGAGTAGATAATATTTGTAGAAACTAGGTATCACATTCATCTATCAAGCGAGCATCAATTTTGGATTGGTAGCAGAGCAAAAATCCATTTTATTAGAAGGTTGTTTTGTAAAAAAAAAGCTAAGCTAGATGAATAGTCAATTGTAGAATCTTGTCCTGTTAAACAAAAAAACAATTAATAAAATAAAAATAACTTTTAATTTTTGAGGAAAAAAAAGACTGATGCTTCGTGTGCTTGAGGTACTCCCGAATAATCCGATTGATCTGTATAACTATAGGCTGAGAATAGTGGG
Organism: Gerris lacustris; assembly: GCA_951217055.1. Classification (NCBI taxonomy): domain Eukaryota; kingdom Metazoa; phylum Arthropoda; class Insecta; order Hemiptera; family Gerridae; genus Gerris; species Gerris lacustris. Next base: position 45,454,950 of record OX578281.1, read on the forward strand.
TGGAATATAGCGTGTGCAAGGTCTGTCTAAACGACCCCTCCACTTTCCCACAAGTTAAAAGTCGGAAAAAGAAAATTGCAGATACATGCAGAGACAGACAAACAAACATCACTTTTTCAACAAAAGAAAGTAGAACCAGCTTCAACTATGTTTTATTTTCAAGTTAGTCTTCTTCATTTTTTAAAACCCGAAAAATTTGTTTTTTTAAAATGGGTTTTTGCAAACCCTGATTCACCTCCAAGAAATATAAATAAATTAAAATAACAGGAATAGACTAATATTTAGTAATGTTATTCTTACGAATATTTTTTTACCTATTTATTATTATTTTGTTCTAATAATTATTCATGTTTTGAGTAAAAAGTATAGGAAGGATTTCGCTTTCATTTTAAGTTAAAATTGTTATTTAGAGTCATATTAAAATAACCGGTTGTGTTTGTGTACCGTACTATAGTATATATACTATATCGAGGAGGACAGAAACATTATTGCATGATAATTTAAAGTGATCTAATAACACCGTTTTCTGATGACATTATTCGGTATGCAGTAATACGTAGTTCTTCGAACGTAGTTATACATATTATATATGCGACAAAGACAAAGGATTGTTTTACTTCATGCAGATAAGATGATGAGGATACAATTTTTTCTTTGTAATTTTGTCTTCCTTAGATTTTCACGGAACTCCAAAGTCCAAACATGACGCCGTGAAACCTTGTTGGATTTACAGTTCACTAATCTAATGTCAGTCAGTTTAGTAATCTAATGTGTGTGAAAAAAAAAAAATACAAGTTCATTGTTATTTATTGCTCTGTTGTTTTGTTTTGTTATTTTTTTTTGTTTCAATTGTTACATTTTCTAGTAATATATTTTATTTTCACATATAACATGTGCTATTATTATTATTTTACATCGACGATAATTTTTTTTTCGATCACCTTAGAAGTACATATTAACAACTTTTTTTGAAAATAATTAATAAAACTTCGTAATGTCATCGGTTTGAATCACATCAATGGCATATATTTTAAAGACGTTTTCAGTTTAAAGCAATTTTTGTAGAAACTATAGTTAGGGTCTATCTTAGTTTCAATCCATTAGAGCAGACCGGTGGATAGCGGCCATGTCCCGCTCATTTAGGTGGACAATGTGATTTTCATGATTTAAAGTACACAATTAGTTGTTAGACCAAAAATCAAGTTGATGTTAGATTGTCACTTGTTAGGTTAGTTGTTCAAATATTTCTCCAAATCAAAGTGGTTAACTATCAAGTGACAAACTAACACAATCTTGATTTTTAGTCTACTAACTAATTTTGCTCTCGCAGGATCATGAAACTCACATTGTCTTATAAAGGCGCGTCCGCACACTATGATGCCAGTTGGCAAGGCCAAGCGGCAAAGCCGTCTGGCCGACTTACGACTTCTTGCCATCTGGCTTTCTTTGATCCTGACCGATAATCGTCGGGTTCGGCTTGGCATGTCAAGTGGCACGTTTTGTGCCAAGCTTGGCAAATAGCAAATGCCAAGGGAGACGTCCACATTACACTTGGCAATGCCATTTGGCCTTGCCATTCCTTGCCGCTTGGCATAGTGTGGACGCGCCTTAATGTTTTCATGCAATCGTGCATTAGGGGGAACCACCCTCTTTGCCCCCAGGCCACCCAACTTCAAAATTTTCTATCTCTTTTTTTTCTATCTCAAATATTTTGTCCCCTATTGGGGGCAAAGAGAGGAGGGACATTTCCGAAATATCTTTAATAAATAACTCTTATATCGTTATAAAATCCAAACGGTTTCGAAATAAATTAATGGAACTTGGTATGGGGGATCTATACCATGTAAAGGGAAGTGAATTTATCCACTCGCGTACTAGTGGCAACAACCCATTTTGCCCCCAAGAGCTGAAATCTACCATTTTTATACTTCTGCCCCATATAGGGAGCAAAATATTGGAGATATAAAAAAAAACAGTTTATGTTAACCGTAGAATCCAAACTCTCCAATTTAAAATTTTGACGTTGGGTTGCCTGGTGGCAAAGTGGGTGGTTTCCCTTAATGCGCGATTGTATAAAAACTAACTTCCCTTTACATGGTACGGATCCCCCAAGTTTCATTAATTTATCTCAAACCGTTCAAACGTTAAGAGGGCGGGGGAGACTTTTGGACCACCCTGTATATATTTTCGAAAGGTTTAACATCAATTAAATGGTTAATTTGACCTCCATTATTGATTTCTTTTAAATCTCTATTAATATCTATTAAAAGGTGTAAACTAAAGATTAACTATTTTTTTTTAAATAAAACCTCAACTAATTATTAAAAGATTATAAGAAGAGAAAATTTTAAAGTACAGGTACAAAATGTAAAATTAATAAAGTAGATTGTGTAAATAGCAAGTTGTTGGCCCACTTATTGGAAGGATGTGCTGACAAGGTTATCACTGGTTAGTACTAAATCCTTGATAACTCCGTATCTGAATACTTGACACCTGACAGGGTTAGGGTCACCAGTCAACTGAATACTGCGGTTACACGCCTTGTTTAGCTTCTTCTCCTTACTCACAAACAGCACGCTCCTCTAGTCTACGCTAGTTTTTTCCCCCCTTCTTTCCTATAATTCCCATTTACAATTAACATTAGCTCTAATTGAGTAGAACTTGTACTATAAATCTGAAATAAGTTATTAATGTAATTATAGTAGTACACCAAGGCATGATCATTTAGGTTCTTTTAAATTAAATTTGAGAATGAAATTTATACGTATTTGATAAATAATATAATGCATCAAATTTTATCTGACTGACTGTCAAATCAGTTTCATCAATTGAATCTGATCTTTGGCCCTTAAAAAATAACTAAAAATTTCAAGCTCTTCATTTATCACGTAATTTGGAATTTTTTTTTGGATAAAGTTTCTTATTACGTTACAGCGTCTGGAACCCGGGAATGAATACCAATGCCCAGAACGAGATCGTTGGACAACGATATCCGCCCAAGCATTCGCGCACAACGCTCGTGTAAATGTAAGCTTCAAATGTAAAATTGAAATTTTACAACGGGAAAAAATTCTAACTTCATCTATTCAACTTTTATGATTTTTTTTTAGTTAAACCAACACCGACACCGCTGTGAAGTTTTAAAGATCGTAAAAACATTAAAGCGGACCTACACGTTTAAAAATAGAGAAAACTACCTTTTTTCCGATATCTTACGTTCAAACGTAACGATTTTAATAAAACTTTATACTCATCGTCTAAAACAATTGAAACAAGCATGTAAAAATTCAATCTTATACATATACAAGCAGACGTTTTTACTTTTCCTCACTACTAATAGTAGGAAAAGTATTGTTTTCACCAAAAAATTTGTTTTCGAGATGTCAACGGAATTATCCGTTTTAGGTGTTTTTATCACCTCCTGAGTGGTTTTCAGCATGACGTATGTATTTGTGTATGTGTGTTATCATCTTAGCGCTCAAGGTATTTAACGTAGAGAGTTGAAACTTAGCAGAAAAATCAGTCCTAACCTATAGTTGTGCCGCCCGGAAAATCAACTTTTTCCGCCATCTTGAACCCAGTTTGCTGAGTCGGCAAAAATTAAAAAAAATCGTAATAAATCGAAAATGGCCCTGATCGAGTTGAAATTTGGCTCGAATGTACCTCTCTGTACGACGAACAAGCCCACTAAATTTCATTTTGATTTTGGCCGCCATTTTGAAGTTATAAATTTTTGAATTTTTAAACTTTGACGGTTAATAATACTGAAATTACATATATGTTTTTGACTTATAGCATATCGTTGGAACCGGAAAAAATTAAGGAACAAATATAAAAAAAACCCGATGAAATTCTATTTATTAGTTTAAAAGTTATAAGTGTATATAATTATTTATTAGTACAATAATTTTGATGACGTCAAAGTTTGTTTACATCTGTCAAAATACCGCCAAACTTCAAATAATTAAATAAAATATAGGTATTAAAAATAAGGGTTTTTTTTTGTAAAAATGATAATAAATCAGTTATTTCAGAAAGGTCACCCATCCAAGTACTGACCACGTCCAATGCTGCTTCCTCCTGCTGCGAAGCAGCAGGAGAGCCCACTGTAGTGGCCTCTGAAGTGAGGAAAAGTTCCGAGGTACCCCGAACCCGATTTTTTGAATTGTGAAGTGATTCCCTCACTACTCTATACTACTATCATCCTCTGTAACTATTAACTTATCATGAATAACTATTTGCTCAATATTCAATACATATTTATTGCAAGACGCTCGCTCCAATGTTAAAAATGTTTCTTTTCTTTCAATTTTGCCTCAAATCCGCTAAGTAAGAATACTTAGTTACCTTTAATTTTGTCTTTTTTTTTAACAGCAGTTAACATCGCATACTTAGCAGTGTGAATTTATAATTTACCTACCTATCCTATATATTTATCTACCTAGTGTCCTGCGACACCGCACGTATTTTTTTTTTTTTTCGGAACGAAGTTCCTTATGGCACGTTCTGGAGCCCGGGAGTGAATCCGAAAAAAACGACCAAAATCACTGTCACAAAATAACCGTCACAAAATCTACAGATGACGATAACTTGGGTAAAGGCTCACCGAGTTAGATGAAATTTGATACACATGTTCATTTTACCAATGCCCAGGCTGAGTTCGTTGGAAAACGTTATCCGCCCAAGCGTTCACACGCAGCGGTCGCGTAAACGTAAGCTATAAAAGACGGGAAAAAGTGTTATTAAGGAAGCCTGTTGACTTGTTTTGATTATTTTTGTTATATATGTCAAAAATGTCACTTTGTTTTGTAAATAAATAAAATATAATCATGTAAAATTTCACCCTGATACAAGCAGAAGCTGTAGAGTAGGGAAGAGATATTATTTTATAATATTTTAATATTATTTAATTAATTGGCCGGGTAGGTAGAAAACAGTCCTATTTCAATCCAAACTCCTTTAATAAACATACTCTTTCACTATAAACTCATAATGATAAACTTTTTTCTTATATTCAATATATATTTTATAGTAAGACGCTTGCTTTAATTATACAAATAATGATTTTCTTTTAATTTTGCCTTAACTCTGCTAGGCAGTGGCGGATCTAGATCTTGCGGGGCCCTGGGCGAGGCAAAATGGCGGGGCCCCCTAGGATAGAGCGCGGATTGCTGATAAAAAAACAATAAAGTAACTTAATAATAAACCACTTATAACTTGATCCTATTTTACGGCTAATTCCCTTCAATTAGGGCCAGTCAAACGTTTTTGCTCTCAAAATAATTCAAAACTTTTAAAATAATTACAATTCTGCTCATGATTTGAATCTAACATATTATTTTTGAACATAAACCCCCTCAAATTATATAGTTTTCAACTAATAATAATTTTCTTTGCAAACGTAATCGAAAAGAAACATTTTTATTGTAATAATTAAGCTCTGTTATACTTAACTATTTATTCTTTTTCATGATATTTTGGGTTTTATGGTTAAATTATCAGTGTAAATAAAAAGTTAAGCCGTGTTATTTGTGATCAGTCCTATAATTTGAAATCTACACTCGAGCACTTTAAATTTACTCCCAGAATTTATTGCCGAGTTTTTAGTTTAATTTTCAAAGACACATTGTAAGGGGGGTCCGGGGGTCCTCCCCCGGAAAATTTTTTAAATATGACCTCTCAAAACAGCGTCTTTATGCATCTCTGAGGTGAAGTTTCTCTTTGACATCAATTGGTAAAACTGCACTAATTGGCCCAATTATTTTACTATCCGATATACCTACTTAGTTATTTTTACTATTCCTTTTTACAGGATTTGTCTTTTTTACATATCTCTGTACATTGTCAAACGATTAAGGTTATGTAGTATCTCGATAAATTCAGTGTTTTATTTATTTGTTTTAAAAAAAAATTCACGAAATGCCACGTTTTATAGGGTAATGATAGAAGCTTATTGTTAGGTCAGGTCAAAAAGTACTCAACTTACCATAACCATCCATACTATTCCCTAAAATTAAAAAAAATTGAATATATCGAGATGCTACAACCGAAATCGTTTTTGTAATGTAAAAAGGAACAGTTAAAACCGAATTAAATTGGACGTCTAGATATAGGTGGGGCACATAATGAAGATTTACCCCACAGAATTAATAACAAAATCGTCATCATTTTGAAAAAACACTAGGACGTTAACTCACTTAATTTTATATGGAGCGGGGCCCCGCGGGCTATCTTAAACATAAAAAAAAGTATATTTTATAACTTATTTATTTGACTTTTTTGTAGTGAGGGGCCCCGCGAAAAGGTAGTTAGGTATTAGGCTCTACCATGTAAACTAAATTCGACTGAATTTTATAATTCTAATATTTCATGTTTTGTACATGGCACGGGGCCCCGCGGACAATCTTCACTATGAACTATAAATTTGCCTGTAAAGTATAAGTATTTTATTTTAATTTTCTATGACGCGGGGCCCTCCAAGGCGCGGGGCCCTGGGCGGTCGCCCCCCTCGCCCCCCCCTGGATCCGCCCCTGCTGCTAGGTACAAACAGTTCGTTACATTTAATTTTGTCTCTTTTCTAACTCCGCCATGTATAAGTAGTAAGCAATGTATACGTACTTAGCAGTGTGATTTTATAATTTATATTTAATGAAAAATGTAAGGAACTTCGTTCCTACCGGGTGTCCCGCGACACCACACGTATTTTTTTATTTATTATTATTGATTACGATATAGACTTCACTTATTAACTGGCAATGAATAACTAAGGATTTAAATGACTTATAATTGCATGATTTTAGAAGAGAATAAAAATTATAGGAGTTGTTTTGAAAAGGTCTTTCTTCCGGTAGCTGTACAGTACAGATGGTTTGGAGGTTCTCAATTAGCTAAAATAGCAGTCAGTGGGTGTTTTCCGTCATTTTCCGTCAGCACCGTTATGGTGGTTTGATTGTATCTCAATAAGTAGTCAGTTAGTTGTCTTCTGTCAGCATCTCTTCAGTTGGTTTGGTTCTATCTCAATCAGCAGTCAGTTGTCCAGTCTCTCTTTCAGGGATGCGGTTTGTCGCAAATATAGCGAATTGAAAAGGATTAAATATAAAGGATTTGGCCGATGAAAATAAAATTATGTAACCACGAAACATATAAAAATAAATAACTGTCCGTTTGCTTGAATAATGTTATCGTATATATATTACTAAAGAATAATAAGTATTTTTTAATGGCATAATTTACATCCTGAACTTTGACTTTTCTGGAAATTATTTTTATTCATTCAGCAGCTATAGTGAGGAATTGCAGTCATTAGTATTCCTATTGTAAACTATAATTCCTAGAAAATCCTTTATTACATTCATAAAACGAGAATTTTTAATGTAATTCAGAAATGTTTACGATCGATATTCTTATTTAATGAGTTACCTACTTATTAGTTCTTTGTGAAAAGTCACCTGTTCAGCACTTTTATCTCTTCCATTTATTAATATTTAACTAAGTTTTACTTCCACTTTTTTAAAACGTTTTATTTCGATTAACTTAGTTCTTGCCATGAATTAAACAACGTTAGGACTGGAAGATAGACTACTATTAAGGTCAACAGTTTACTTTCTACGTCTATTCTTGGTTTTTTTCCAACTTCCAAAAAACCCTGAGCTGTTTTAAATGTGCAAGTTCATATGACATTGCACATTGCTCCGCATAATAATAAGGTGTTTTAAGTTTTCGGAATATATTTCCTTTTGTTACCCACACTCCACACTAAAGAACTTATAATATATTCTTCAGAAGCAAAGCTCCTTATAATTTGTTACGTTCACTTTAGAATGTTAAAAGAACAGAATCATGTAAAATTGAACAGAGAACCAAATTCTTTAGAAATCGTGACTTATTAAGAAGCATTTTACGTTTAACTATTGATATGTTTCTTGTATATTATTTATATAGTCATCCTTTATAGTGTAGATACTTAATTATTTATTTATGAACCGCATTACTTGAGCTCTTAGAAAAATAATAACTGACTGAAATTATAGGTATAAATTGTTAATCAAATTCTTATTACATGTTATTATTTTTAACAAATTACAGTCATATATTTTTTTTTTTTATTCTCTTTAATCATTTACTATGATACATAATAAATCTATTATGACATGTAATATTTAACTTGCAATAAACAACACAACTTTCTTTTTTTGTTAAATCTTGTTATGTGATCGTTGAAAAATATAAATTTTTCAATTTTATTTTACAGTTTTATGGCTCATTAAAAAATTATGTATTATTAGCTGTCTATATAGATTCTACGTTTTATCTAATGAGCGGGTAATTTACAATCCTATGTAGTATACTAATGTATGTCCGTATCTTGCTGGTATTGTTTTATAATATAGAGATTTGTTTCGTGGGGAATTATTGCAATGTGTATTTGCTTTTAGTTTAATTATTTCACCCTTAGTTGTAACTATTAGAATATTGTCAATATTGTCAGGTAGGTAGTATATTGTCAAACTGATCCTGGTCCTGTTCCGAGTTTCCCTTGCATTGGTTTTCCCACCACTTATCAGAGTTGCATTTACACGGCCCGACCCAGTTCCATCTAGTCACCTTTTCCTTAAGGAGACAGGGAAATCGGGTCCGATGACGAGGATTACACTATCGGTTCGCAGGGTAAAGTAGTGGGGAGCCTATAGTTCCTCCACTTTTCTACCCTACGTTGGAGGGAATTTCCATCCGACCGCCCTCTCTGGTTTCACCCCCAAAACGTGACCAGGAACGTGAGTTGCCGGGCGACCGGGTCCGGACCGAAGGGGCGTGGCCCCGACTTAGGGAGACCAGATCAGCTCGTCAAATCGCCCCTTAAGAGAATCTACTTAGTAACTAACTAACCCTACTCCATGGCGCAACAGAGCGTGGAGAGTTTAGGCCTGTCAAAGGGCTTAAACAATTATATATATACATAATGTTGATAACGGATTACACGGGGCTAGTTTGTAGTTCCATCGGCTGTTATTGGATACACTCCACTTAATAAAAGCAGCTACCCATTTAAATGGCGATGGTTGATGAACACCGAGCGTGGGGCTCCTTGCCTTGGGTGGGAATCGAACACGAACCTCTTGCGTAAGAAGCAAATGCGACAGCAATAGGCTTCTTCTAAAGCCGGGCTCTCATGGGGCTTGGAAATAGATGCGTTCCACGCTTTCGTACTTGCTGTCGTACTTTTGCTCATCGAGTGACCACACCAGTCGTGGGTCGTGGACAATTCACACGGACTGAAGTGTCGAACACGTGATTTAGTTGGACGTCATAAAAGAAGCTTAAAGCATTCATCTGCTCAAACTAGAAGAATTTCGGCCTGTAAACTTCATCGGTGCCGGCTGCTGATCGCATAGCATACTATAGGCTATTTTCTTCAAATCTTGACAATACAAACTCCTCAAGTTTTTAAATTTTCAAATAACTTCTTTCGGTTTAAATCCAAGAATTTTCAACGAAGATGAATAACCCATCTTCATCTCGCCCCCCCCCATCTTCATCCGCCCCATCTTCATCCAACCCATCTTTCATTCGCTCATTCTAACGAGCTTCTTATAATATGAAGTCGTTTATGGTCGACACTTCAGTCCGTGCGAACTACACTACTCTACGACTGGTGGGTTCACTCCAGCAAATGCACGAAAGCAACTGCGAAAGTATGGCACGCATTTGTTCTCACGCCCCGTGAAAATGGCTTTATAAGAGAGAAAATGGATTCCAAATAATTTACAATATTAAAACGTTTGTGATAGTCTATTTTGAGCGTAATTTAGATCCCACACTGTAGTTCAGGGTATCACCTTGAAAAAATAAACTGGCTTTAACATAAATAAAAAAGTATGCACTATTTTATCCTCAGATCTGGAAATAACTTTAAATAATTACATAAATTGTGGTGAGTCAAGTATAAAATATAAGTATATTTTTACTTCAACTTTAAATTAGCATTGTTATTCTTGTTTTCATTTTAAACATTCCTTCTTTCTCTCCTGCGGATAATTCTGGTACACATTTTTAAAAAAATAAAAATGATGAAGATGAGATTATAATTTGGCGTATAACGACCTTATTCTTCGTGCAGGATTTGTTAGGAGACCACGGTCAAGGTTAAACATGAGGTAAATATGAGATTACTTTTTTAAGGTAACATCCGTCTCATTTTTATTTTTATTTTTGAGTATTTTTGACTATAGCAATTCATTCTGACGACTGAAGCGACAAATTATATAGGTACTAGTTATAAATATTGTTAAAAAAACTTAATATCGAGCCATTAAACTGACGGATTTCAAATCATAATTGCAATTGTGTTTACAAAAAAAACAATAAGACTATTTTTAACACGAATTTATTAAGTTCTGTCTATCCGGGTTAAATCTTATTGCCATTTTTTTGACTTCTTTTTGTTTTATCGATTTATCATTTATTTATTAGTTACTAGCTGGATACCCTTGCTTCGCTACGGAGTGTGTTATTTTTTATTTGATAGGTTTATAAACCTACCATCAAGAAACTTTTAAATTATTTTCCTAATCGAGAATATCTTGATTCTATCCCTTCCCTCATTTCTATTCCCCCTCCTCTTTGATAATATAATTTGCAAATATCCCAAATTACTAATTAATTCCAACTACTGATGAAAAATTCTTAAATGTTAAGTTTGGGGGAAAAGCAGCGGTATTTTTCCCCCGTGTTTTTTCACATCCTTGAGTTAAAATGGAAATTATCTTTGATTAATATATATGATTACATCCAAAATAGGAGCCCTTTTTCAATTATTAACTTCCTAACTTTAGAATATCTTTTCTTAATTTTCCCTATGTTCCCCTTAGGAATCAAATTTTTGTACAATCCCTGGCAGATATCAATATAATTTAGAAATTATTATACTACGTATTACGTATACACTCGAAGATTTTGTTTTAAAGAAGTGGTGATGATATTGTAAAGTTTTAGGCATGGTGAGGTGTGATTATAAAAAATTGTCTTCTTGATGATTTATAAACTATTTAAATAATATATGTTTAAAAAAATGTATCTAAATATTTTATGATAGTGATTGAACAGTTCTTCCTACAGAAATTTCCACAGAACATAAAATATTGTCTGTAGCTTCTTCTGTACTTTAGTTAAATACATTTTTTATAAAAAATAAAATTAGAATTTTGAAATCTATTTAGAAGCCCCATTCTCCACCCCATATAAAGCTAGCAAAAAGTTTTATATCCTAAAACATCCGCAGAATTGAGCTTAACATTGTACCCAAAAACCAACAAAATCGGTTCAGCCGTTTGGATGTGATTGACGCACAGACAAACAGACACAAAATGTTCTAAACTTAAATACGTTATCAGGAATCAGGAGTACTCATTTAGTGTAAATACAAAATTTGAGCCCAATCGGATAAATGCACAGGCGCCACTCCTTCCTTATATATATTTAAGATTTGAAGTTTGCACATTTTGTTGTCTTAAACTATATTAATCCATACAAAGTTAATCAACCGAATGAGATTTTTCTGTGGATATTGATATATTTTAATTGAATCAAAATATGTAAAACGTATTTACAGAGCGTTCCGTGATAAATTGCTGAAGAGGATGCATTTATTTATTGTTAGGTTTCCGAAAAAAAAGAGAAAAATTCCTGCTCGTTTTTAGACCGCTAGAAATTAATTATACTTTTCTTTATATATTTTACAGGATGTTCAATTTTTTAGACATTTTAAAAACCAACAGAGAGTAATAATGTACCATTATTGCTATATTCCGTGCGAAAAATATTATTCAAAAACCTGGTTTAAAATTCAAAAAACGCGTAGTTATTTTATATTTTTTCTAAAAAATCCGTGGACTTTCACGCTCGAAAGCATAAACCACGAAAAAGTCCAGGAGATAGCGTGCAAAAAAGTGTCTGACTACAGGGACCGCGGAACAGGGGGGGCAGGGGGGGCGGCTGCCCCCCCCACAGTAAACAGAGGGGGGGCAGCGCCCCCCCTCGGTTAACTGGTATATTACCTAATGATGTTAGATATATATAAAAAAAAAAATACTGTTGCTGTAAAAAATTTGTTGAGGTTTAAGTTGAAGATTGTTAGAGAGTGGAGTTGGAGTGTAAGACTATCCCGATAGTCAGGGGCGGATCCAGGGGGGGGCGAGGGGGGCGACCGCCCAGGGCCCCGCGCCTTGGAGGGCCCCGCGTCATAGAAAATTAAAATAAAATACTTATACTTTACAGGCAAATTTATAGTTCATAGTGAAGATTGTCCGCGGGGCCCCGTGCCATGTACAAAACATGAAATATTAGAATTATAAAATTCAGTCGAATTTAGTTTACATGGTAGAGCCTAATACCTAACTACCTTTTCGCGGGGCCCCTCACTACAAAAAAGTCAAATAAATAAGTTATAAAATATACTTTTTTTTTATGTTTAAGATAGCCCGCGGGGCCCCGCTCCATATAAAATTAAGTGAGTTAACGTCCTAGTGTTTTTTCAAAATGATGACGATTTTGTTATTAATTCTGTGGGGTAAATCTTCATTATGTGCCCCACCTATATCTAGACGTCCAATTTAATTCGGTTTTAACTGTTCCTTTTTACATTACAAAAACGATTTCGGTTGTAGCATCTCGATATATTCAATTTTTTTTAATTTTAGGGAATAGTATGGATGGTTATGGTAAGTTGAGTACTTTTTGACCTGACCTAACAATAAGCTTCTATCATTACCCTATAAAACGTGGCATTTCGTGAATTTTTTTTTAAAACAAATAAATAAAACACTGAATTTATCGAGATACTACATAACCTTAATCGTTTGACAATGTACAGAGATATGTAAAAAAGACAAATCCTGTAAAAAGGAATAGTAAAAATAACTAAGTAGGTATATCGGATAGTAAAATAATTGGGCCAATTAGTGCAGTTTTACCAATTGATGTCAAAGAGAAACTTCACCTCAGAGATGCATAAAGACGCTGTTTTGAGAGGTCATATTTAAAAAATTTTCCGGGGGAGGACCCCCGGACCCCCCTTACAATGTGTCTTTGAAAATTAAACTAAAAACTCGGCAATAAATTCTGGGAGTAAATTTAAAGTGCTCGAGTGTAGATTTCAAATTATAGGACTGATCACAAATAACACGGCTTAACTTTTTATTTACACTGATAATTTAACCATAAAACCCAAAATATCATGAAAAAGAATAAATAGTTAAGTATAACAGAGCTTAATTATTACAATAAAAATGTTTCTTTTCGATTACGTTTGCAAAGAAAATTATTATTAGTTGAAAACTATATAATTTGAGGGGGTTTATGTTCAAAAATAATATGTTAGATTCAAATCATGAGCAGAATTGTAATTATTTTAAAAGTTTTGAATTATTTTGAGAGCAAAAACGTTTGACTGGCCCTAATTGAAGGGAATTAGCCGTAAAATAGGATCAAGTTATAAGTGGTTTATTATTAAGTTACTTTATTGTTTTTTTATCAGCAATCCGCGCTCTATCCTAGGGGGCCCCGCCATTTTGCCTCGCCCAGGGCCCCGCAAGATCTAGATCCGCCACTGCCGATAGTATCATGTTGTAAATTTATATTTTGTTCAATTATTATAATTGAACTTACAATATGTTTCACATTAGAATAAACTTTAAAATTTATATTTAATCAGATAATTATAGTGTACAAAAAGTCAGTGATGAACATAATACTTAAAACAATAATATTGATTTTTTAAAAAAATATCCATGGTCCACACACGTTTCCAAATCAATTCGGGCCTTATTTTGAATTTATTAGCTATAAGGTACAGATAAAATTGTATTCGTTTATGCGATTGTTATTATTTTTATAAATGTTATTGAGTTTGATCGAATTTCATCGCGAGATCAAAATTACTAGGTACTACTTTTATGATGATATTAATGCAAATTATAAATTGATTCTAAAAACTCTTAAGCATAAGTTTTAGAATAAATAATTATTATTATTTAAGTATAAATATTTAGAAGTTGTTATTAAAAGTGTTTTTTTATAGCAGTATAGATATTAAAAGAATCGGTCAGAGACAACTCAAACTTTCTCATATACGAGTTCATAACTACTTGGTCCGGTGTTTTCCATTTATCAGGTTTCGTTGGTACATTTAATTATTATTGAACATTTTTACAAAATATATCATAAAAATAACCTCCTCGGCGGGGAATTGAACCTGGCCTCTCTCCCTCCGCTTTTAAAGCTATTTTCTCAGTAACTAGATTCTTCCCGGGAAAACGGCTTATATCGTTAGATTTATATTCAAATGGACTATATTTTTAAATTTTTCAATTAATATCGTCGGAACCGTTTTCGATAAATAATTTTTTTCCACGTTTTTTCAGAGTTTTTGGGGGGTAGCGCCCCTAAATTTTGAGCTAAAATTTAATTTTGCGGTGCTTGACATTTTTAAAAAAGTTTAGCAAACTGCTTAACCCGCAATACACTTATCACAATTTCGCCCCCCCTCTCTGAAATAAGTTCCGCGGTCCCTGTCTGACTAACATCAAGCTAGAATTTTGTGCTATCAAGTTAATCATTTTGTGCCTTTTAAGAATAGATGATCGGCTAAGTTCGTCTGCGGGAAATAGCTTGGCAATAGGGACTTAAGCTTGGCAATTTGCACCGCTTATAACCGGTTTGTTTGCTTCAAGTGTCTATTGCCAACTTATGTCCTACAGACGAACTTAGCCGAGCACATATTATTAAAAGGCACTAAATTATTTAGATGTACAGAAACTCTAGCTTGATGTTAGTCAAACACTTTTTTCACGCTATCTCCTGGACTATAAATGGGACCTTTGAACAAGTCCAGTTAGCCTTGCGTCCATCCAATACTGCTGGATACCAGTGAACCAAACCCGCCACGCATGAGTGGCATGTTGGTCTGTAAATCATGTTTTCATAACTCTGGTCTTGTTTGATCGATTTTCAAGCAGCTACGTTGGTTTAAACAATGCTTGGTGGACGTTGAGGGGGCCCAGTCAGGAAACCGAACCCAGAGCTGTGTGGTCAGAGGTGGCGGTCACCCATCCAACTACTGACACCGCCCGATGCTGCCTAACTTCAATGATTGATAGCTAACTACTCTCCTACTCAAGCTACCGAGGCTCCCTACTACTTAATATTTTAGTTTCTTTTTTAAATAATATATAAAACTTAAAAATAAATTCAGTTTAAAGAAAACAACACAGTTTTTGTTAAGCATCACAAGTAATTATAATACAAATAATTAGAAAACAACTAACACCTAACACCTCTACTGCGTTAAAAAATATCATTGCAAATCTGTGTAAATTTCGATTCTACTTATAAATTCTCTACAAGCATTTTGAACGTTTGCTGAAGACTAATATTGGAATAACCTGTTTAATTCTTTCCTGCAATAAATTATCCTGGTGTTCCATCATATTTAATTATTATCAAAATGCAGTGTACTTATTGGTGTTAGCTTATTGTTGTTGTTTTTTTTGTAGAATAAACTAAAATTTAACTTTTCAGAAATAAACTAAAATTTAACTTTTCAGAAATAAACTAAAATTTAACTTTTCAGCAATAAACTAAAATTTAACTTTTCTGAAGTAAACTAAAATTTAATATTTAAGCGATGTCTGAAATTCTGGACCACGTATCTAAAAATATTTGTTGATACCTAAAATAAACAATTTTTCCTCTGCTTCTAACCACCTCTAAAATAAACAATTTTCCCTCTGCAGTACATTATCATGAAACTCACTGTATTTTAAGTATACTTGTGTAAGTAAATATGAATGATATAAAATGCAATTTTAATTTATTTAATTATTATTGAAATATAATTAATTAATTAGTTATAAACGGTAATTAGGTTAATAAATTAAAAGTAAAAACGGTCATTATTGAAAGAAGAATTATGTATTTCTTTAAACAATAAAATACCACTTATAAATTCTACTTCTTGTAACAATATTGTAAATATGATTTCAAATAGGAAAATCCGGAAATCTTAGTTTAGAATTGCAAAAAAAAATTAGTTCCGAATAAAATATGTACATTAATTCTTGATCATTTCTTAAGTTCAAGAGATGTCTAAGTGAAATGATAATGAGTATGTTCTTATCGCATGTTATCAGGTAACGCAGGTAATTATGCCGTTTATTTACACAGTCACGTTTTCTTTAGGCGTTACCCTTATGATTCAAATGATTCGCAACAAGATACGCTTTCAAACAAAATATTCTCGACAGCTGATTATATTTTTTCTATTTTTAATCTTGGATGGCATTAGAGGAATAATAATTACTCTACAGTACCTCATTATTATCGTAAGTCGCATTTGGTTAATATATAAAATATATACATATATACGTACTACATTAGTTACATATATATGTCATTCAATTGCTTATAGTTGATAGTTGTTAATTTACCATGATAATTCTTTTATAACTAATCAATTTTGATTTTGGCAGTTGAACACAATTACCATTTTCGTACTAGCTTCCTTCGGATCGTGATTTAATTTTGTAAATAATTTTGCTAATAAATAGGATTTTTCATTTATAATTTATATATACCTACCTATTTAGACGTATCATTATTCATATCTATATATTTAATTTAAAACCTTATATGAACTACGTGATTTCTTTTATTTGTCCTCTGTATATTTTTTATAATGCTCTGGAGAGGGTCATAAAGGATGAGTAATAACTTGAAGACGCTACTTCAGCTATTACTTCATCTTAGATCGTTCTGGCTATATATAAATTAGGTCTATTGCTCTCGAGCTTACCAAAGATAACTGTCGCATTATGATCATTCTAAAAAGCGAATTTTTTTTGTCTCGGAGTTGAAAATTTCCTTGACAGAAATCTGTTTTAGACATCAAGGTACGTTTTTAGTCTCGCATCTATTTACTCGGCCTCGGCCGATTGTGATTGAATTTGGATGGTAGGTCATAATTAGCCTATTGTTGGTCTAATTAATTTTAACTTTCTGCGGCTATTCCTTTCTCTTCCGCATGCACAGAAAATGTTTTGTATTTAACACCTATAATCTCTAATATTACTTATCCGATTGTGGAAAAAATTGCATGGTTTATCGAAAATAGCCTGCATATACTTAATTTCAATCGTGTAAATTAAATAGTGCTTAAAATTAGTGTGACCCTACTGGGAATCGAAGCAGATCCAATTTGTCCAATAATAGGATGCGAGGATCTTCGTGCCACACAAATAGGCAGATATTTTTATTCCTCTCTCTCTCTCTCTCTCTCTCTCTATCTATCTCTCTCTCTCTCTCTCTCTCTCTCTCTCTCTCTCTCTCTCTCTCTATCTCTCTCTCTCTCTCTCTCTCTCTCTCTCTCTCTCTCTCTCTCTATCTATCTCTCTCTCTCTCTCTCTATCTATCTCTCTCTCTCTCTCTCACTCCCTCCCTTTTATAAGTATTTCACCATTCTGTACAGAAAGAGTAACGACACTCTGCCCTTCTCATTGTCTCACTCCATTTTATAAATTATTATAGGTTCATACTTTTTCAATATAAGATGTAAAGACAAAATGTACGCTTACATTAAACGTTGCACAAATATAACAATAAATTAAATTTCATTTTTTGTCTTGCAGATAAACATTGTTTCTTTTAATGAATAGTTGTCAAATCTGATTGAATTAATACAATAAAATGAGGTCAAACTGCTAATTTGTCATGTCGACTTAGTACTGCAAGTTACAAGTATAGATGCATAAAGTTCAAACCATACCTTTGTTTTGACAAGATTGAACTAAAAATCATATGACGTCAATAAGATTTTTTTTTATGCTTGTTTAAAATGTAAGGCGAGTTTGACTTTCATCTATGCTTTGTGTTTACAAAATGCTATCTGGTTTAGTATTATACTTTGAACATAGAGCACGTAAATCCTATATCATACGAAGCTGAAATCCATAGACGGTATTTCACATCCTACCCTACGTATGTAAGGGTACTGTAAAAACACATTCGGAGAACAATAGCTCGTAACATTACCAAGCCACCGCAATGTTAAGTAGTAAGTTTGTATTCTCGACTTGATTTGTGCAAAAACAAAACATACATCTGAATGTTTGTCTTATTCATTTTGTAAACTTAACTTATAAAAACATATGAAATATTTCCATGCTCGTATAATTATTTTGTTTATCCATATAGCATAACATAAGTTACTCAATGGATCATTAAATTTATAATTCGTATCGGCAATATAATATTTTATACTTTCTATGCATAACCAGTATATTCCGGTATAGGAAAATTTGATTACGCCATTAGAATAAGAAGACACAATTGTCATTATGCGGCAACAAAGCTGCAACAGTTGATAATGCAACTATTACGAAGTTATTCAAAATAGGATACTCGATAATATATAATAATATGTTATTCTAGATTAGATACTTTTTTAAAAAATTTCTTCTTAATAATCTGGTTATACTTTATTTTTTAAAGTATTATTAATATTTGATTTTTTTTTGTTTTTTTTTTTTTCAGGTAAATAAATGACTTGAGGTGTTCACTTCTAGTGGTTATTTCTTGTGAGTAAACCATTTTTTTTTATACTTTACTATATTTTCTTTCTCACTAAAGAAGAATAGACTACCAATTAGTGTGGCACATAGCTTCCTCGTATCCTATTACGTACTTTATTGATTTCATGCTTTTTCCAGCCATTATTGTCTAATTTATTTAATTAGTTCTCCCTTTTTTTTCATATGTCAAATATGTTTTGATTTTTACATGAGTTAAAGAGCGTAGACGAATGAAATAAATCGGGTGTTATCTGCGGTCTACTTTCGACAAACCATTTAAATTTCATAAAAATAATGTGAGTGCATTTGAAGATATATAATATGTTTAAAAAAAATGTTTGTTTATATTTAGGGAATTAGGTCTAGGATACAGGAAAACTAAAAACAAAAGAAACTTGATTCAACCTCATAGTTGTTTTACAGATTCTATAAATCAATTAAATCCTTTCCTTCAGTTTCGGGTTCGTATCAAAAATAATTCTTTAATATCTTATAAAAAGGTTAATCCAAGACACAAGCAAATGTCCATCCGCAAATAAAATCATAATTTTGTATAATAGATCATTATAATTTAAACTGTGCCTACTCTGAACAAAAAATAAGTCATGAATTAAGTTAAGTTATAAATTTTTTATAAACTCACATTAGTTTTATAAAACTGAACCTAAAAAACACAATAAAAAAAGTAGTTTTCCTACCGTTCGAGTGCATAACTTAATTTATGAATTATTTTACTTTAAAAATTACACTTATGTATTTTGATGCTTCGTATTCTGCGTGTATTGTTATACCAAATTTTGAAAATTTTTCTTGCATAACTATATCAAATTTAAAATCTTATATATATTTTTATTTTTTTATAAATTTAATGATTATTCATTTAAAATGTTCACATAAAAGTATAATTAGGAATAACTAGCGTCAGTATTTTTTAGTAAGGCATTTTTTATTGTATATTATTTTAATTCTGACACCATAAATGTTTTCATGTATGCAATATTAAAAAACAAAAACAAAAAAAAAAAATTAATAAAACAGGATATAGCATGAATCACGCTATCCAACAGTGATATAATATAATATAAATATTTTTATTTCATATTTTATAAAGTATAATTCAAGTAAGGATATTATTTTATTAATTAATATTTATGTAAACTGTAAAATTTATTTAATCACTGTAAAATTGCATTTATTAAAGGTAAATTAATTTTACTTTAATATAACGGGTCGACGTAATAACGTTTAACATTTAAAGATATCTGATATAGGAATTATAAGCACGGTAGTAGGATAAAAAACGAACGTTCTTCTCACGTATTAAATTATAATTTCAAAGTCAGCTTTCAGCCTCTCAGTCATTTCACCTTCATCGAGGAGTCACTTCGTTTTCATCCTATTCATATCGCGAAACTAATCTATATTTCAACTAATCAGTATTTCTTTAGATGCTGTCAGAATTTTATTTGAAAACACTTACGAGTTAATTTGACTGACGTAGGTGAAATTTGAAACACTTTCTTTTATTAATGCTCAGATTAATGCAATACAACCTTGTAATAAAATTAGTTAACTACGTACATTTAGTATAACGATCGTATAAAGTAATAATATATGTACTTTGTTTTATTGAACAGAATCAAAAAATCTTAGAATTTGGAGCGTCAGTGATCATTATGAAGTATTCAAAGAAATTGCCTTACTTCGTTTAACTTGCATAAATATGGTTTAGCTCTAAGGGAGAGAGACAGAAGAAATTTCTGTCACTCCAAAAACGAAATGAAAAATGTAACGCTTTTAAATATCGTGTCAGGAAGTTAGAGTTTAACAAGAGGTCGATAGGTTTTCATTTATAGTACAATATTTTAATGATAGGCGCGCTAAAGTTTTAATAAACGATAAGCAACAATGACGCTTTTAAATATCGTGCCAGGAAGTTAGAACATGATACGAGCCCTTGTACTCATTGTAGTACTGTATTTCACCGAAATTTCTAAATTTTATATAAAATGATCTCAGAGCTCCTAGCGGACCAAATGGTAATCAAAATAGATTAACGTTTCATATAACTTCACACCTTAAGATCCATCTACTGTACCAAATAGACAAATGTATACTGATTTTCTCCACTTCATGGAAAATATTGCAATATGTGGATTCACTGTCCAAAAACATATCCATGATCCAATGTTTCTCCATGAAATGGAGAAAATAAGTTTACAAAATTTTACAAACTATACGTATACGTTCACTGGAAAGAACACCGGACAGGTCTTAATGTTTTTACTGACCTGTCCGGCGACCGCATGGTGTGTGTGGAGACTGAACGACTATTTTGGCGACCTTCGCTGAATGCCTGTGTATTATTCTACACGCATGTATACTTTTAAACTGGAGAACAATCCGGAACGACTGTAAGGCGGAAAGACTTAATTGCCGCTCCGACAGACCGTAGCTTATCGAATAATGTAGACATGTACCATGTACACCATCAGTTTTTACTTATCCGGACTGTATAGTGTCCACGCGGTTAATTTAGACCCTTTTATCTCCAGTAGGGAGAAAAAGTTATGATTTTGGATTAGTTTAGAGGGACTATTGTAAGTCTTTTCTCCCCTGAACTCAAAAGTAGGGAGAAAAAGTAATGTAGGAAGAAAATGAAGGATTGCCAACTTAATTATTTTATAAATAGTAGAGAATAAAAGGCTCATGCAATGAATTTGATGAAATCAGGTTGGTGACACAGCTTTTTCGACCTTGTTTATCATTGTTTATAACCTGCATCTAAATAACCTTCTATTTAAGTTTAATTCCAATTCTTATTTGTTTTTAATATTGAATCTCTTATATCTGCTATTAAAAGTGCTAACAATTATTGTTATTTATTAAAATAATAAATAAAAACTGTGCAATGGATGAAAATGTGTATTTTCTACCTACTGGAGATAAAATATTGTATGTACCTCGGGAGCAAAGTGCCATTATTCCCCTTGCGATAATTATCTCCCTCGGGTGCGCCTCGGGAATGAAAAAGTCTAAATCCCGAAGCGAAGCTGAGGGATTTAGGGACCGTGGTTTCTTCGGCTTCGCCTCAAGAAACTTTTTCGCTGAGGGAATAATGGCCTACTTTACTCCCTAGGTGCATAAATAACTATTTTACATGGAGAGCATGTTTTGTTCAACTCCTTTAGAATGAATAGAAAACTTATTATCCTGAATGACAGATTTTATCATAGACAAAAATTGAATCTTTGTGCAATTATTTGGAAGAGAATTTTCCCAGGAAAATAATTTACCTCTATGATTAATTTTGTACACAATACTTTCTATTTATATAAAAAATAATAATATAGCCCATGGATATAAAAAAAAATAAAACAATCATCATGCAATTATATTCCAAGTCTGACCACAATAAATAATAAACATAATTAAATATAATTCTAAGATCATTTCACAATACACTTTTTCCCAATTAAATTAAAATTTATTATCTCAATTAATAGTCATTATTTATTATTAAAAATATAAACGATTTGATAATAACGAGTTTTATCACGAACTGATATGATTAATAGATTGTTCTTTGATGATAAAGTACAATCTAAGGTATAATTTCAAATGTCATATCTTTAAATCTAATACTTCATTTTTCCCAACTCTTCATAATTTTATTTAATTATTTGTATCCGTTTTGTATTTATTTTGTTCTTCCTTATCTTCATTTAGTTGTATATACCTAATTTATATTTTAAATCCAGATCTGATTGTTTTATCCGGAAAGAAAACCTTTTTTTTTTATTTTAATAACGCTTTGTTCTTTCTTTCGCATTTATTTTCCCCCAGAAGTTTTTATTTATTTATGTTTCGTGTCATCGCGCTATGTTAACGCGGATCTAGGTTTGACGTCAAACTTGCATTTTGATTAGTTTGGAAGGTTCAAGGTTTTTTTTTTAACTTAATAATAATAGGCCAACGAATGTTTTGATTAATTCAATGTATGTATTTTAAACAAGCTGAAGTAAAGTTTTTTAAGTGTAAGTTTTTCCCCCAATGACTTGGATATATAAGAACCATCTGTATAGAAATATTTTTATATTTTTAAAAAAAAACTTGTTTGTCCAACACCTATTAACTTCAATTTAAAGAGTTGAGTTTTAATTAATATTTCAAAAATCTATCCTATATACAACTCGATCTAATCTTTTTCATGTACGAGTACATATTTACTTGGTTCGGTGTTCCATTTGTTAGTTCTTTCAAGTTTTTGTCCTTACGTTTGATTATTATTGAAAATGTTATCCCAGTTTACTATAAAAATAACTCCTCCCCGTTGAGGAATCGAACCCGACCTCTCACCCTTAGCGTTTTATTGCTATTTTATATGGTTAGATTTTTATATAAATGGACGTTAATTTAGATTTTTAAATTAAAACAATTGTCATAACCGTTTTCGAAAAAAAAAAAAAAAATCTGGGTTTTAGGGGGATGCACCCCCAAATTTAGAGCTATAATTAATTCCTTTATTTCACCCCGGGATATGATTTTTTTTAAACATGTAAATTTTTACCTAATTTTTCTAAATTAGGCTCCACGTGTCTTCACAGATTACAGACATTTTTTTTAAAAAAAACTTTTTTGGACTGACGGGACCTTAATACTATGTAAATTCATTCAAATCTCAAAATAAAATTTTGCACCGTCACAATACTTTCTCTATCTAAAGTAAAAATCTTAAAAGAAAGATTGTAATGGGTTAAAAATATGCTGAAATCGCCTCGCTCATACTTGTCAATGCACTTGGGTTTATTAGGATGCAATTAATATTGACACAGCTGTAGTATAGTCAAGTCAAATGTCAAGGTCAATGTTGTGAATGATTAAATGAAAGTAGTGTGCTGTTGCAAGCGTGGTCGAGTTCAATTAAATTAATATTATTAATTAGCCTTCACCCCGCTCCGCGCAGGGCTCATGCTAGGAATCATTGGCTATGTGACTTATTATCATGTGGGCCAAGCAATTAAACGAAATGCCTAAATAGTTTCGAAAAGAATTATGGCATCATTCATTGATATATCATACATAATTCATTCTATTATTAAGAATAAAATACCCTGCAAATCGCAATTTGAAGGCTATTCATTACTTGCAAAAATTTCTCAATTTTACAGGGTATGCGGCAACATAACTTCCTTATCTAAAATGCGCGCCATTTCGGGCTGTGTAGATGTCGATGCGAATCGGAAGTGGTCTTATTCGAGAAGTGTGGTTCTAAAGTCTTGTTCCCCACCCCGGTCAGTCTCCATTATGCGTTGGAACAGTGTGGAGTGTGCGTTTGTCGTTGAGGCCTAATTTTCGAACGGATGTTCTGTGATCGCAACTCAGCGCGCCTTCCGAAATCGCTTCAATGTAGCCCCGTTGGGCCCTGTCCCGTACCAGAAATCAATTATTACATGGGTCATTACGTTCATATCGCGAGTGCCACAAGATGGAGATCTGGAGTCCCTCGGCCCGTCAGATCACCTGAAAACATTGAGGCAGTGAGAGTTTCAATCTTGCAATCCCCACGGCATTCTGGGCGCAAATATAATATACGTCTGCTCTTGGAATTTCTGATCGATCTGTGAAGCGAATTCTTCACGATGACCTTCATTACCACCCTTACAAGTTGGTGATTGTACAGGAACTCTCCGAACGTGTGATTTCAATTCTTAGAGGAACGCGGGGCGATTTGGTATGGTCAGCCCGCTCCCCAGATTTGGCCTCTTGTGATATTTTCTTAAGGGGTTTCTTTCTTGTTGGACGTGTTAACCGTCCAAGGCCCTACAACACCGAAGGCCAACTTCCGGGTAGAAATTGCCAACCTAATATGTTTCCATCCAAATTTCCAACATGCTGCTAAGCTGGTAAGGGTCATGACAAACGCCAGAAATCGGCTCTCATTGGTATGGCAATGTCCATTGGAGGGCGTCATCTTCCTGATTTGATGTTCAAAACTGTGTAAAACAAAAACTTTAAGTATGTCCACATTCATCTTTTACATTTAAAAAAAAAATAAACATTTCTGATTCGTAAAATGGATTTCATTGTGTTTTGAAAAAAGGAAGATATGTAGGCACGATAAATAACTATTATTTAATCAAGATTAAATTTAATTTGACAATGATCTTAATTATACATACAATTATAAACCTAAATATTCTTAATCTTAATCTCAAGAGCTTTCATACAATATGAGTAAAATAACAAACGTAAGTAAATGCAATTAGTTCAGGATTAATTATTTTTAAAGAAAAACCCATGACAAATAAATAGAATACAAATGACATTAACAGTGAAAACAAAACCAAAGAAAGGGATAGAAAATTAAAAAATGAATTTTTTAAAAAACATTTCTGCTTTGATGTAAAAATCAACTACCGCGATTGTTAAATTTCATACAGAGAGACATACAAATCATTTGTTAATCGACTTTACAGAAATGGATCATGAATATTTTACTAAATTCATTCCATTATTAAGAATATAATACCCTGAGAATCGCAGTTTGAAGGCTATTTATTACTTGCAAAAATGCCTCTATATTTATTATATGGGCTTGATAAATAACCATTATTTAATCAAGATTAAATTTAATCTCACAGTGATTTTAATTGTACGTCTACAAATATTAAGAATGTTCCCTAATGTCTGAAATGAATTTCTGTGTTGGAATTTTTAAAATCGGAGATGTACAAATTTTCGGTGCTTCAAAACGATCACATAGCTTTCGTTACCTTCGGTAACCTCCGAAGCAAAAATCTTAAATGTGAACCATGTAAATACGGTACTTCTTTAGAAAGTTACTCCCTATGTTTTTTTTTATATTATAAAAGACTAATTAAATAACTATTAAGAAAAGGGATGTTTAGTTTAGTCTAATGTTACTTATGGACAAAGGAATATCACACTTCTGTTTTTATAAGAGGAGTGACATTCTAAAGAAGAACATTCCGTACAACTACTTCAGATTGTTACTCCCTCGAGTTTATTTAAAAAGGGGAGTAACGATCTAAAGAAGTGCCGTAAATACGAATCTAACAGTGAGTTGTTTTAACTGAAAAGAAATAATTGCAAAGGTTGGCTTTGATTCCTTGCCAAGAAGGAATTGTTTTTATTATAAATTTTGATAAAATGTTCAATAACAATTATTAAATGTAACCTCGGAAAACCTGAAGCTACTAACAAATGGAAAACACTAGGTCATGTAATTATATGCACTCGTATATAATAAAGTATAATAAAAGTATGTTCTTCTTATAAAATATAATTAAATGTGAATTATTATACGTATTTACGAACATAATAATGTTCATATTTGTGTTGTTATTATTATAGTTTAATCACAAAAAGGTTCCAATAGACTTAAAAAAAATATTTTAGAGAATAATAATTTCATATAGAATCGAAGTAAATTGTAAATAATAATAATTAAATTTGTAGTGTAATTTTCAAAATTGTATATTATCATTTGTTAATCGATGTCATCCACTATCATTTTTTCCCACGTACAACTTTTTTTTAGCTTAGAGAATTTAGTATCCTTTGTGAATATGTAAAACAAAAAATTAAATTACAATTTAAAAAGGGATATGTAACAGAGTAAAATACACTCCTGCTGCCTTGACTTGAACCCGAAACTTTAGTCATGAAATCCAAATTTCCGGGTTCAATTTTTGCGGCAGCGAAATGTATTTTATCCTGTTACTGATTTTAACATTTGAGTTACGTTCTTTTATTTCTTGAGAAAGCAAATGAAACGTGAGTTTTATTATTTATTTTACGTGAAAGAAACAAGTGTATGACGCATGTTACTGCTTAAACATATGTATCTATATATATATATATATATATACTCGTACTATACATGTATACATAGTACCCCTATATACCTGCATATATATATACTATATATATATATATATATATATATATATATGTATATATATATATATATATATATATATATATATATATATATATATATATATATATATATATATATATATATATAGTATATAATATATACTATATATATATATACATATATTATATGTGTGTATGTATATATAAATGTACAAACATAATTTTTTAACATATACGTGCCCGCGTTATAATCACATATGTACATATTTATGGTCTATATGTTGTATAACTAAATATTTATTATTATACTCGTATATGGTGTATTTACGTGTATCTATTTCATCATCGTATTTTTGTTGTACGTTTCACCTCTTTTTTGTCGGTGAGCATTTTATGTTTGATATTTACCAAGGTAAAATAAGTGATCCGTCAGATTTATTCTTATCTGATACAGACTACAAATGTTTCACATAATCCTGTTGGGATATATATATATATAACAAACAGACAATGACTTAAACTTAGACACTGTTGTACCTACCTTAGTCTATCTCAATCCCAGAACACTTTTATTGTATGTTAATAAATTTTTTTTCTAATTACTTCTTTAATGCCATCTTTTGTCTTAATTTGTTAATGGTTAAACTATTGTTGAGGTATGATGTAAATTCTAAAACTAATTTTATTTTTAATAATTCATTTTTTAAAAGGTTAGTTTTAATAATCCTGATGGTGCCATAACACATATTTTTATTAAGATATTGATGATTTTAAATAATTTTCATTGTGGGTGAACATATTATTGAACATAACCGGATACCAGTAAGTAGGTGATTACCAGTGATAGATTGAAATTTATTTGGTATTTTTAAATCTATTATAACTGAATAGCACCAAGAGAAAAATGGTGATCATAAATTTAGTTAAATATTATTAATAAAGTAATAATTATATTAAAAGAATACATAATGCATTTAATTTAATAAATATTAATATAAATAAATAATTTTATTTTAATAAATATTAATTAGGGGAACTGTAAATTGCACCATTTTTTTTGTACGAAGTAAATCAAAGTATGTAAATTGCACCACTCCTGTTTAAAACGAAGTAGATCAAACTATGTAAATTGCACCACTCCAATTTAAAACAAGTACGTCAAACCATGTAAATTGCACCACTACCTCTTGAAACGAAGTAAGTAAAATAGTGTATATATTGCACCTACCCACATAGGGCATATGTAAATTGCACAATTTCTTTAAGATAAAGTAAGTTAAACAATGTAAATTGCACCACTACCTCTTGAAACGATGAAGTTCTTCTTCTTCTTAGTTCTTCATAAGGTGGGTACGCACAAGGCCAACGAATGGCCAACCAACGACTAACGGGCGTGTGGTCCAATCTTGGTCGGAAACCCTTGGCGTTGGGTCATCTTACCTGCACTGTACACAGAAAGATATTGGGACTATAGGGATTAGGCTAAGGGATTCGGCACGATTCGGGTTGGAAGGGATCCAACTTTCAGTTGGTTTCGTGAGTTGAATGTATTACACAAAAAAATGTTTTTCGAGATTTCAAACGACTTTCAGCATGACATCTGTATGTTATCATCGTAGCGCCCAGGGTATTTAACCTATAGAGAGTTGAAACTTAACAGAAAAATCAGTCTTTACCTGTAGTGGTACCACCCGGAAAATCAAAATTTTCCGCCATCTTGAACCCAGTTTGCTGTGTCAGCAAAAATTTAAAAAATCGAAAAGTAGTCTGATCGAATTGAAATTTGGCACGAATGTACCTCTCTGTGTGACAAACAAATCCACTAAATTTCATTTTGATATTGGCCGTCAATTTGAATTATGAAACTTCGATGGTTAATAATACCGAAAGTATAAATACGTTTTTGACACATAGAATATAATCGTTAGAACCGGTAAAAAATAAGGAACATATATAAAAAGTGGCCTCCGACGCGACGTGAGGAAAAGTTCCAAGGCCCGTACCCGATTTTTTATCCTTATAATTAAAAAATGGTGTAAATATAATTTTTTATATAACTATAAGATTTAAACTACAGTTTTATATAAGTATAAGATTATTTTGGCAGTTTATATACAGAAAAAAAATTGTGATAGCTCAAAAATTCTGGCCCCCTGAGTCTTAAAAATTGTTAGAAAATCGTCTAGTATGAGGAGACGCGTGGAGCCGATTTCCATACAATAAATACAAATGTGACAATATTAGTCGTTTTCCCGGAAAAACATCTAGTTTCCGAATAATTGATGAAAATAAGTCCGATCCATATAAAAATCAAAAACAAAATGTTAACTATCACCGCTTGAAAACTCTTAAGTATGTTTAATAATAAATAAATAAAATAATTATCATCAGATTTAAATTCAGTATTACTATGTTTATAAGAAAATTTTGTTTTATTTTGTTAGTCCGATTCTTTTTTTTTTTCTTAATTTAAAATTTAGTTGATAGTTGAACAATAAATTATTATATAGAATAATCTTTTTAATTATTCAAAGAAAAAAAATTATAATCTTGGATTATAAATGAATTTATAATTAAAATGGCATTAAAATTTACTGAAAGATTGTTGAAAATAAATTTTAATCTACCTCAGTAAGAAAAAACAGGTTTTTCAACAATAAAAAATTGAAATATTGTTACACCGGATTATGTTGAATTCTATCTTCTAATATTTTCAGTCAACCTACGTAAATTCTTTGAATTATTATATTATGTTTTGTTATAATTTGTTTATCTGTTTTTTTTTGTTTTTTTTTATCAAATCTTTTTTTTAATTAACCTAATTGATCTTTTATTGATTATATAAGCTTTGAATGTGTTTTCCTGTAAAAATTGTTTTTGAAATAAATTTAATTCTTTGTTATCGAAGTGCCACATATATTTTTTTTGTTACGTAATAGTAAAGTATAGACGGAGTGTCTTTTGTTTTCAGTTAGATTATTATTTTTTTAAACAGTTTTTTGTAAACAAATATTTAAGTTTTTTATTTGATAGTGTATACAATTGTTACTTAAACAATTTTGATTTTTTTTTGTATATTATACGGATTTACGTTTAAGGCCCTGTCTAACAGGAAACGGACTCTCCTCCTCGGACTGGGGTAATTAAACAGAACGTGGACAAGGTACAGCGTGTTCTTCAATTCGAGTTTTTCCTGCATGTCTTGCAGTTAGTCCTCCAATGAAGAAGAATGCTTTTTCTTTTCACTTTGGGGTAAGCAACACACAAAAAAAAGAAAGAAAAAAGAAAAAAAAAAAAAAAAAAAGCGTGCATCGAAATAAATGGAAAAAAGAGGAGTTCGGCGAGTTTCACCGTCTATACTGTGAATTGATTTTATTTGAATATTAGTTGTTCTCATATTTTCGACGGTCTCAAGAACAATTTCAGAAGTTACATACTCTCCTAGAACCTTAAATATAGATACAGAGAAGAAAAAGAAGAAAATACTTCTTGCATACGAGTCCGCAAGACAAATAAAATGAAATAAAATCGGTAATTTATTCAAGTAATTGATAGAAGTAAATGGAAGATAATTTTTATTCTTACCTCCACACCGGCACTGCCGCGGCTTGATTACAAACGACTGAATTCAAAGGCGCCGGCGCGCCTTCTACGAATTGTTAATATGCCTTCATACGAGGTAGGGCTGAGAGGGCTGAGAGTTGATGGCAACCTCCTGTACTTTCCTAACTCCCTGTCACGCGTATAAATCTTTTCGACTTTCTTCGGCCCTATGATGTGCGGTGGAGGAAGGCCCAACAGCTGGAGACTGGATTATACACCTCCTATAGATTGTTAACTCCCTGGTTTACTTTTCTGAGTTTTTAAGGTAAAAGTAACGTAACATTTTTGACTTATGTTCCATAGCCTGAACATGAAAACCTTTTGACATGAAAATGTCAAAATTAGTTCATGTGACGCATATCAGAAAGAAAAGTATTCTCGTTTAAGATCAATCAACTATTCAGTAGATTCATTGTTCATGTTGCTTCCGCCGTGAACTTTGTGGAAAATACGCATGTAAATCTATCTGCCGCGGACAGATTTGCCTTCTTTTAGACCAGGATGATGCAGTATCACAGTCTATAGAGTCCGGGGCGGACAAAAAGCCTGTCCGCCACGGACAATCTGCTTCCCGTTTGACCGGGTCTTTATTTCCGAAATACTCAAAAACTTAAAGGTAGTTTTTATATTACTTGTTGTTTCTATGGGCATTACTTGTTCTTATGTTTTTGTATGGCATTTATCTTTCGCATTTGCTTTCTTTGCTGGACCTCGGTTTGATCGAGTAGATACTTAATGTGATCATCAATGAGCAATACGTCTCACCTCTTCGGGATTTGAATTGCCACGT